>JAVTVY010011477.1:0-57752 GCA_036873755.1 Hanleya hanleyi
ATTTTGACAAAGTTCATGAGGTATCACTCACTGTTAATTATTAATTTGTTAATTGAACAAGGGCTGTACTTATTTCAAACTGTCAGACTGAATTGGTGTATGTTGCAATAGAATATTAGACTAAGCCAGGAACATCCAACTGAGACATATAGAGTTAAAAAGTATTAAGAAAATAATTAAAGAAGAGCTCCAGCTGAGAATGTATATGCAGCTGACACAAGAAATTAGCAGAAGTTGATTTTATGTATTGTAAACTGGAAAACAAGGTATGACCTGTCAAGTGTTCACATGTGTCACTATGGTTCTTTTATTCATAGAGGGTATATGAGATTTACAGTTAGACAAACCATTTATTGATTTATTTTAAAATATAGCGCTTGTGAAGATCTTAAATGAACTAAGAAATGTACTTTGAAATATAAATAAAACATTTAGTTTATGGGCAGTGAAATCTGTATGGGAAGCCAAGGTAAACTTGAGGTGTACAGAAGTATATTTTGACAGTCCCAGAGGTGTACTTGAGGTACATGCATAGTTTGGCAAAGTCCATAAGGTGTACTTGAGGTGTAGTATATAACATATCTATTTTGACAAAGTCCATGAGGTGTACTTGAGGTGTAGGTAGATTTCAGGTATATTTTGACAAAGTCCCAGAGGTGTACTTGAGGTACATGCATATTTTGGCAAAGTTCATAAGGTGTACTTGAGGTGTAGGTAAATTACAAAAATATTTTTTCAAAGTCCATGAGCACCTCGACTACACCTCAACTTGAGGTGTACACCTCAAGTCTGTAAGGGCGTGGACTTCGAAAGGCTGCCGTTATCTGTGTGATTTTATGGTTTTGATGTTTGATTGTGATCTTTAGAAATACATAGTTTTTCCTATTTGCCAAAATTTGATCATGTGTATAGGTTGTGTTATTTGATCATGTGTATGGGTTATGTAATTTGATCATGTGTATAGGTTATGTTATTTGATCATGTGTATAGGTTATGTTATTTGATCATGTGTATAGGTTATGTTATTTGATCATGTGTATAGGTTATGTTATTTGATCATGTGTATAGGTTATGTTATTTGATCATGTGTATAGGTTATGTTATTTGATCATGTGTATAGGTTATGTAATTTGATCATGTGTATAGGTTATGTTATTTGATCATGTGTATAGGTTATGTTATTTGATCATGTGTATAGGTTATGTTATTTGATCATGTGTATAGGTTGTGTTATTTGATCATGTGTATAGGTTATGCTTTAGTTACCTTTGACAGTCATAACAGTATGAAATGTACGAAGTACAATAATTTGATAATTTATTCCATTAATTAATTTGATGCTTCGTAGAAAATTTTAATGAAAACCAGAGCATTTGAAGTCCACCGACGCTGAAACTACTGATTTGGCTCGGAACCTTAACATTCAGTACCCACCATGAAAAGCAATCTCGAGTGATATCCTGTGCAAAGTTATCCACATACCAAATCTGCAAAGAATCCGTTCAGGTTTTTAAAAGTTACCGTCCAGAAGTAACTATTTTTATTTACTTGTCTTCCTGGTACTTCAGCTTGTCACCCTTATTGAAACTTTTTTTATTAACATACTGTCATGTATTCCAACTAGCTTCTCCATTTTTTTTCAGGCATTGTAGAATTTGAACACACGTTTTTTTAATGTTTTTTTTCCTCTAGATCGGGAGACGTTGATGACACTGACAGATTTATCTCCTTCCTCTAGCTCTGCATAGCCAAGATCAATGTCCTCACTTCATGATATTGATCATCATCTTAACGCATGGCACGATCATACGTAGAAACTTCTGCTCATAGCCATGCAGTAATGGGTGATATAGATCTGAGTATATTAGGGCATTTCCCAATTGGTCACATATCCCATTGGTCCCGGGAGATCTGAGAACAGCGCAATCACATTCATAAGCCATCAACTGAAATGATCCCTTGGTGGGCCTCGAAATGCCCCTACCACAAAATAAAAAGCATATCATTTTCCTGTGAACTGTCGCCGATTTTATTTTTTTGAAATAGGTAAGGTTGTTTGTAATATGATTTTTCTTAAGAAAAACAAAACAGCATGCACCATTAGAGTGAGAACTAAAATAGCTGATTCGCACAACTTCGTTTTTGTCTCGCATAGAATCCCCCAGCCTCTGCACTCAAGTAAGACTGACATGTCTGAGATGCCCAGGTCAAAATATTTAAATACAGATGATTTCATTCGCTCGTTTAAATGTGGCGGGCATGTGACTTGATGCTTCAGGAACAACTTTCGAACAGGATTATGTCCCTTCAGAAATATGTCCTTTGCAGCTGAGAGGTGGCACCGTGTGGAATACATGCCGAATCATAGCGTTAAGCTAAGGGCAGTGTTAAGTGAAGCGTGAAATGCCCTCAGCAAGCTAAGATGGATGTTGACTCGGTGGGCTCATTTCTCTCACCAGACTGTTCCACTATTAGGGAGTTAAGTGTAACATGTCAACAAAAGGTTCAATTATGAGATTAAATTTGTTGGAACGATATTTTCTCAAATATCATAACAGCAGGGGATTTTAGCCACATTTTCATCAAGGCAACCCAGATTAAAAACTTGAATTTGAAGAATTGAAATTTTGAAATTGAGTTTTGCCCCAAACCATTTACTTTTTTATCGATGGGAAAATGCACGCCAAATACGCGCAAAAAAAATGTGTTATAGTGGATAAATATTGACTTCTTCAAGAGATAAGTCGAGTTCCCAAATGAAAATGTTGAAATTCAGAATTGTCGTGACAAATAATCAAGCAAAATAATTGTTGTTGTCATTTTTTTCACTAGCTCAACTCGCGAGTGCTATGTGAGGAAGTCAAAATCGGCATGGGCAACGCAACGTTCATGTTCATGTGTTAGCTTCCCGTGTTGGCAAGCACGATTTTCTTCCGATTAAAATAGTGACAAAGTTTTATTCAGCTTTTATTCTCCGCAACAATAAAACGTAGGAATCACTCCGCTTGTTCTGGTTTAGTTCTAGTCTGGATACCTAACCCACAATACGCTACGTTATCCTTCGCTGCATATATCTGTATCCCAACGTTATTGATAGAGACGGCTATCCAGTCTAGTTTAGTTATCGAATTGATGTTGCCAGGCATGAACAGTCGATAGTAATATAGGCTGAACAATCGTGCCAGTCAATCTGGTGCAGTTCTTTTTATTTATCCATTAGTTTTGCCTTTCAAGCATTCACTAACCACAGCACCCTCAACGAGCAGATCAATTAAATAAAGGGAGATCACTTCCAAGCAGCTCTCGTAAAAGTCTCGCGAGAGCCCATTTTGCAGTATGTGCAAAGACGTTTCCGTGCAGATGTTCTTTTTGGACTTTGGATTTTGAACTTTCGGTTAAGAATTTTAGATGAACAATTTGGGCTTGAAAGACAGACTTCTGTTTATCTGATACAGCCCAAATTGTTAAGAATTTCTAGTTAATATCTTCTCCACATTTGGCCCTGTGACAGTAAGTCTCAACTCTGCTTTGTTTTTTCTCAATCTTGCGGACAAGGCGGCAGCGGCAGCCTTAACAGTGTATATTGGTACACAATGAATGAAAAATGCATATGTAAAAGCCTGAAAGATTTGGTTGAATGCAGAAGATGCTTTAGCAGTGGCTTGTAAAAGATTACAATATGATAAATTCAGTGTGGGATGTTGGATGCATTGAAGGATTATAATAAATATTTTGACATAGCGTGTGCGAAAAATATGGCGGAAGAACAGAAATATTCTGAACAAAAACAAAGGGCTTCAAGCCATTTTGGCTTTGAACCCTAATAATAATCTAAACAATAATAAAAGTCTTTGATAGCAATAACTGTATGAATCCCTGTGTACCTGTTGATTGTCTGTCTCTTTCCATCTGTGATCAAGCAGAGGATGAGGATGGGTGGATGGCAATCCGAACAGCCTTGTGATATGAATAATATGTTTCATGGACATCAAATTGTATATCTGTGAGTTTGAAATTGGTGAAATCTGGTCAATGGTTGTCCTAAGATCTGTGGTTGGGGTGGGGATTAAGGGAAAGAGCCCATGCTCTTGGAAGAAGTCGTTTATCTTGGTTGTTTCAGCCGAGTCGACAGCAAAGTCATTGTTGAAGTCTCCAAGTATGACAACATTAGTCGCTGAACAGTGGCTCCTTAGTGATGTAGAAAGTCCGCCCAATCAGAGAAACCAGTTCTGTTATTCATCGTAAGTTTCTTGATGCCTTGAAGATGTATATCAAATTTCACATCGAGCACTTGAACGGTATCAAGAGATCATTAATGATTTTGCATAAATTAAAGATGGCCGCCTATCCTTCCGGTCATTTAGAGGAACTGATCTTCATTGCGAGTGTCTTGATACATCGATGCTGTATACCAAGTTTCATATAGAACACTTATATGGTATCCGAGATATATATCATTAAAGATTTTGCATAAATTAAAGATGGCCACCAAGATTTCCACCCAATCAGAGAAACCAGTTCTGTCATTCATCATAAGTATCTTGCTGCATCGATGATGTTTACCAAATTTTATATCGAGCACTTAAACGGTATCAGATATAGAGATCATTAATAATTTTGCATAAATTAAAAATGGTCGGCCATCCTTCCCGCCTCTCAGAAGAATTGATGTGGTTATTCAGTGCAAGTCAAGTCTCTTGATACATCGATGCTGTATACCAAGTTTCGTATAGAACACTTCAATGGTATCAAAGAAATACATCATTAAGGATTCTGCATAAATTAAAGATGGCCGCCAAGGCTTTCACCTAATCAGGAAAACTGGTTCGGTCATTCCTTCAAAGTTTCTTGATGTATCGATAATCTCTACAAAGTTTCACACTGAACAGCAAAATGGTTTCCGAGATACACAAGATTCATGGTTTCGCATAAATTAAAAATGGCCGCCAAGTTTCCACCCAATCGGGTCCAGATTCAATAGGGTTCTGGGTAATGAGCATATGGATGTGCACGGCAAGTTTGGTGTGCCTAGGGTAAGTCGTTCTAAAGAAAGCTTGGTAACAAGAAGTTTCGTATAGAACACTTCAATGGTATCAAAGAAATACATCATTAGAGATTCTGCATAAATTAAAGATGGCCACCAAGGCTTTCACCTAATCAGGAAACTGGTTTGGTCATTCCTTCAAAGTTTCTTGATGTATCGATAATCTCTACAAAGTTTCACACTGAACAGCAAAAAGGTTTCCGAGTACAAGATTCATGGTTTCGCATAAATTAAAGATGGCCGCCAAAGTTTCCACCCAATCGGGTCCAGATTCAATAAGGTTCTGGGTCATGAGCATATGGATGTGCACGGCAAGTTTGGTGTGCCTAGGGTAAGTCGTTCTAAAAAAGCTTGGTAACGAGAAAGCTGTGATGGTTTCGCATAAATTAAAGATGGCCGCCAAAGTTTCCAACCAATCGGGTCCAGATTCAATAGGCTTGTGGTTGACCACCCAACAATTCTGTATACCAAATTTGAAGTCTCTAGAAGCAACGGTTCGGTTTCTAGATCGACCGTACGACCGGACGACCGGACGAACGACCGGACGACCGGACGTACATGCCAACGACAAGACCCCGCAGCCTAATAGGCTGAGGGGTAAAAACTCAAGAAAGAGTGAGCGAAAGTGTCAGATGACCTGATGTGCCAATTCTACAACAGCTGACTGTAGTATATGCACATATATTTTCTTATGAATGTAATTCTAACCATGAATGCACATTGTAGATGAAGATAATATGTACCTGCAGAGTAAAATTACATTTATTCAGACTAGGTCGATGCCAATAATCATCTTTCACCTTATTTTCATCTGCAGTTTATGTACATGTATACTCTTCTGTTCTCCAACTGCACCCTAACTGCACCCCAACTGCATGTGCCCTAACTGTGCCCTATCAGTACAACATTCATGCTATTATTCTGAGAGTGCGTCCTAACCGCGCCCCAACTGCGCCTTTTCTGCGCCCTTTCTGCACTCTAACACTGTGCCCCAACTGCGTCCTTTTCTCTAATATGGCGCATATAAGGCGCAATTTAAATATTTGGAATGCGCCCTAATTTGCGCTCTAGCAAATTTAGCACAATAGTCAGATAGCCCAATGTGAAAAAGTGGCTTAGTTTAGCACCCCGTAAACATTTTCTCCTGCTCACGTACAACCACTTCTATTTCATAAAGAGGATCACTGTGCATCTTTTCTGACCGGTTGTCAGCTTGCAGATGTGTGCATGAGTTATCGGTGCGGGGATTACGATTAAATTTGCCAATAAAACTACTAGTTTCACAAAATCATTCATAAAAGTGACGCATGTTCACTCTGACTATCACGTTATGCGTCTTTTTATAGCCACTACGCGTGGTTAAAAGGTGTGAACAGTTCAGAGTGTTCTAATGTATCTACTGGATGCAATGTAAGAAAACGTTCAGAAAATGGAGATTTTTCTTGCATCTTTGATTTTTCAAATTTTAGTTAATTTATTACAGTATGTTCTCCAAGCAACCAAACTACCTTATCAGGATATCCAAATTGCGCAAGCAAGTGCGCTTCCCCTCAAAATAGGAATGATCAGACAATAGATTCGTGTAACCGAGCATGACTGAGAATATTACCCCACCCCCATTTTCAAGAAATTGGCTAAATTTGAGCTTTTTGTGAAAGAGGCAGAACGGGACAAAATATATGCCATGAATGTGATAGATGGTGATCACTAATCATTCTAATGTATTAAAACATTAGTCTTTCTCATAGAAAAGCTGCTAAACTTCATTTATCTGACATAAATGTAGGATTATGGGCCAATTTGTAAGTACTAAATTTACAACGTCAGTTGTATGAAGAGATTTTCATATACACACCCACTTTCTCGGGGTGTTCTGACCCTACACCTGCCTGAGTATAGGAGTTATTATAACATCATGTACTAACATGTACCTCAGAGCAGTTGTTTTGGATAGTTTCGGGAACATATCTTATGTATATCCCAGGCATATCTCTCATCAGGGGCCAAGCCTAATCATGAATATAGTTAACTATTCACGATATATACTCTCATATTCTTGCAGATATAATTATGCCGGTATAACCCATGGGGTGAAATCTTATTTTAGATTTACACTCCTCTTCTTCTTCGTTACACTTGTCCATGCTGTACACGTTGTGGAATCGTTTATTAATTTCGATTCACACAGGTCTTGTTTTTCTCTTTCTTGCTCACGGTTCTTCTCAAGTGCCATTGTATTTTAGCAATATACTTGATTGACTGGCACGATCCCCGCATGGTCGTCAGGCGAATTGGATTATGCGTCGAAAACATCTACTTCAACAATCGAGCCTGATAGCATATTCTTACTATTTCTCAATTCAGGTGTCGGAACATGGATTTCACTTAAAGAGATATTTCATACGGTGGATGTTCATTTCAGGCTGTCAGCCGCTGTCTGCATTCCGTCTCTCAATGGTACTAGTCTGTGGAAACATCTAACACTGTCGCAAGCCATCAGTTGAATGATGAAACTCCAGGTGGAAGGATCCAGCCGCTACATGGCGCCAATAATCTAATTGGTTGTAACAAATCGCCGGTCACCCGTTGATTGGCACATAATCGCTCTGACTGATTGGTTGAAGTACTGGCAGCTGATTGGTTATTTTGACACCCACTGCAGAAGGCAGTGTATGTTACAATCCTCTCAAGCTCAGCGTGTAGATCTATATGTGGACAACTGGTCTACCTCTACACGACTGGTATGCACATGGTTATAATGACAACAGCCAGCTTCACATCTCCTACTGGAGAATGACAAAACATGGTTGAATGAGAGACAAATAAATATCCGATACAACGGATCAGAACACCCTGAGAAAGTGGATGTGTATATGAACATCTCTTCACACATGGATCAGAACACCCCCAGAAAGTGGGTGTGTATATGAACATCTCTTCACACATGGGTCAGAACACCCCGAGAAAGTGGGTGTGTATATGAACATCTCTTCACACATGGGTCAGAACACCTCGAGAAAGTGGATGTGTATATGAACATCTCTGCACACATGGGTCAGAACACCCTGAGAAAGTGGGTGTGTATATGAACAACTCTTCACACATGGATCATTCAACTGACGGCTTGCGACAGATGTTCTCACAGGCTACTACCGTTGAGATACGGAATGCAGACAGCGGCTGACTTCCTTAAATGAACATGCACCGTATTAAATATCTCTTTAAGTGAAATCCATGTTCCGACACCTGAATTGAGAAATAGTAAGAATATGCTATCAGGCCCAACTGTTGAGATAGATGTTTTCGACGCATAATCCGATTCGCCTGACGACCATGCTGGGATCGTGCCAGTCAATCAAGTATATTGCTAAAATACAATGGCACTTGACAAGAACCGTCAGCAAGAAAGAAGAGAAAAACAAGACCTGTGTGAATCGAAATTAAAATGAAAGCATCCAAGGCTGCTAAAAAACAGGGAAGGAATTGGTCCTGTTCAATATATTTCTGATGTGTCTCTCGTTGCATACGTGATGTGAATTTGTGAAGCTTAGCTCTAATTATTGAAGAGACTTCATCAAAACTGTAAAGAAAGTCTAGGCAAATGAGAGTTGCATATGTGGTACCAGTGGACGATGGAAACAATTTTGTTGAGGCGTTCAACTGTTATCACAATTGTTTGACAACCCAATGGAATTACCTTTCCCCGATAAAGAACACAACACCGAAGATTACAAATTGTATATTATCTGAACTAAACAAGATAAGATTTTGGTAGTAACCCTACAATATTGCCGAGGTCGGTGTGCGCATCATAGTGAACATTGTTGCCCAGGAAGCAGATCGGCTTTCATTCATGGTTTATGTATTCATGCACACAGCAATCTGCAGTCAAAGCTCAATGACATTGTTATTGTAGACATGTACAAGAATGAAGTCACTGAATCTGATTCATATTCATAATTTATTTGTGTGGCAATTGACAACCAGAAAATAATATAAATAGCCTATAGGTCTTCTTCAAGATTACACGTATGCCTACCGGTACATCGAATAATTATTTTAAAATCCATTCAGCAATTGCACACAGAAAAAATACCCTTACGTTACTAAAAAATTCAATCACAGACACAGAAAACCATTATTAACGTCAAAAAATAAATTTACCTCCACTGCCTGGCCCAAACGGAAAATTATTTTGTCGGTCGTGATGTCATAAGACTATTAAATATTCATGAGCTGGGCGCTCCGAACACAAAATTCGATTGAAATCAGTAAGATCCTACTTAGCGACATATACGATTGAGGAGCGTTGATAGGATATTAATTTATTAAGATTGGGTATATATCCCACCTAAGATATTAAATCAAAGTTTGGATATTGAAATATATCCTAATTGGGATATTTTCACCGATTTTCATACTAAACGGCAATGTCGTATTTCGGCATCAAAGCTACCAAAAACAAGATAGAATCTACTTCACAAAACTGACAATACGATTGTATAATTTTGCTGACCTTTTCTCGTCGACATTATTCTCTGTGCAATTGCAATTACATGCAATACTTTTTGATGTTGTTGTTGCAGTATACTTCCCATCAATAACCACTGTTGTATGTCTTTAAACGAACAGAAGAACTACTAGCACAATATGCCAGCTTGAACATATGGAAGTATGAAAAAAATATTCAAATTGCGATATTTGATCCCAATTGGGATATATATCCCAGTTAGTCCTTTTCCCTGACCTGTACAACGAGCTGTCATTACGGATATGGTAAGAATCAAGAACATTATAAATAGGGTCGGCGTATTCGACTGATGAAACGGAATTCGACTGATGAAAACGGAAACTCGGTCGGTTATTTGTTGATAGCTCGCTTGATACTGGTTCGATTCTGACAATCTAAACTTTCCGGAGTAGCTGAAGAGATTCTCTTTTCAAAAATATATAGTTTGATGACAATTTTATTTTTATTTTTGAGATAGATATCAACTGAAAAAATCGTGTCGACTTCGCTGAAATTTTTTCTGGACCGACCGACATGCGGTTTTTCTTGTCCGGAAAATTATTCCGTGGACTGACTGAAATACTTTTAGGTTTCCGGAACGCTCTACTTTCTTACGAATAAAATGATATAAAATTTATGCATGTACCTTCTACCATTAACATTTTCAGCCGGATCGGCGTGACTGGAGCGAATTAAAAACTCGGATTTGAAGACGGACTTCAGAAGATTCCGAAAATCCGGAATAAGGATCGCGGGTAAGTTTATGGGAAGATTGGTTATATCGGTTGGTCGTAAGTGTCGAATTAAATTTAAAAACCATAGTTTGCACAAAAAATATCCTATTTTTCAAATAATTGAATGTTTGTCATATAATAACTTAATGTAAATGGAAATAGTGAAAATACTGAATTGATCATTAATTTTAAATACATATATTTTTATAATCGAAATGAAAACTGACCAGGAATATACATATTTTGTTCTCAGTAATTTTTGTTCCTGGATTTTTTATTAATATAAATTTACTAATTGATAATACATTTAATTGATAAAATGAAGTAAAAACAATTTTGACAAGTAAAAAAAATGATTTTGGAACACTGTTCACACACTAATTGGTCCTTTGTTCCGGAAATCCCAAAAAACAACAAAGGAGTAACATAAAAGAAATAATGTCTCTGTCTACTGAGTATGTCTGTCACAAAACCAATCAGTAGAATTGTCATTTGGCTGAGCACAAGTTTTGGATTAATATATCAATTAGTGTGTGAACAGTGTTCCAAAATCATTTTTTTTACTTGTCAAAATTGTTTTTACTTCATTTTATAAATTAAATGTATTATCAATTAGTAAATTTATATTAATAAGAACAAAAATTACTGAGAACAACATATGTATATTCCTGGTCAATTTTCATTTCGATTTATAAAAATATATGTATTTAAAATTAATGATCAATTCAATATTTTCACTATTTCCATTCACATTACGTTATTATATGACAAACATTCCATTATTTGAAAAATAGGATATTTTTTGTGCAAACTATGCTTTTAAAATTTAATTCGACACTTATGACCTACCGACATAACCAATCTTCCAATAAACTTACCCGCGATCCTTATTCCGGATTTTCGGAATCCTCTGAAGTCCCTCTCCAAATCCGAGTTTTTAACTCGGTTCACTAATCCGTTTTACGGCAGATTCAGCTGAAAATGTTGTGATTTTCAATCGGTTTTTTTCAGCGAACCCTTTTACGGAAAACGGTAGAAGGTACATGCATATATTTTATATCATTTTATTCGTATAAAAGTAGAGCATTCCGGAAATGTAAAAGTATTTCAGTCAGTTCACGCAATAATTTTCCGCACAAGAAAAACCGCATGTCGGTCGGTCCAGAAAAAATTTCAGCGAAGTCGACACGATTTTTTCAGTTGATATCTATCTCAAAAATAAATAAAATTATGTCACCAAACTATATATTTTTGACAAGACAATCTCTTCAGCTACTCCGGAAACTTTACATTGTTAGAATCGAAGAAGTACATGTATTAAGCGAGCTATCAACAAATAACCTACCGAGTTTCCGTTTTCTCAGTCGAATTCAAAAAATTTCAGTCGAATACGCCGTCCCGAGCTGTCATTACGGATATGGTAAGAATCAAGAACATTACTTTTGCTGGATGACAAATGATGCAGGACGATAAGATCAGTCAATTTGAAAATTGCAGTAAAAAGGATGCTTTCGCTTGATGAAATAAATCAAGTTTTCCTTGCAAGAAATGTTTTCAAACTTAGCACACAAAACGGCGGCTTTCAGTCATGCCATGTGCATGCTTTCAGTCACGCAGTAGCGCGGAAACTTGAAACATTCATTTATTTGATAATATTAACAAGTGTGCGCCGGGAAACAAGTAATGAATTCAGTGACGGGTATAAAACGTTTTACACACCTCGATCTGTCCGAATGTCACACTCGCACAGTGTCAAAACTTTCCAGTGGACTGATGGAACGAAAACGAAACTGCCTCCTCGTGTCTCCTTTTCAAACTCTCTCACCGGGACTGCACTATAATTTTGGCAGTGCGGTTCAGCCGATCTTAAAACATGACGTCTTTTCGTAAATTCGGTGTATTTCATTGGCTATCAGAGCCGAAGATGAAGTGGGCATATTCCGTGACTACGACCTGTGCCATATTGACCAGTTTACAGACAAAACACAATCTTTCGAAGAAAATCTCTCAAGATATCAGCAGAAGTGTTGTCCAGGAAACGCATTCGACATATTCTTCAATATCTGCACCTAGAAACGGCTCGTCGTGAGATTAATTCAGAGAAATTATTCGAAACTAGGTCGAACTACTTCATAGCGCATTCAATAAACGGAGTGACGCGGAACTTTCAGTCATTCTCTCATTTTGCGCAGGGGTGTTGTAATGAAAACCATATCGCTTGGATACATCGCACCCCTGAAATTACCCATAAGCCAGTTCACCTAGCATTGCAAGAAACAGGGAAACTTCCCTGTTTAAAAATGATTACACAACGTGTGCAGCACGGACAAGATTAATGGAGATGAAGAGGAGTGTAAATCTAAAATAATATATAAGATTTCACCCCGTGGGTAATACCAGCATCACTATATCTACAAGATATGAGAGTATATATCGCGAATTATTAACTATATTCATTATTAGGCTTGGCCCCTGATGAGAGATATGCTTGGGATATACATAAGATATCTTCCCGAAATTATCCGAAACTGCTCTGGGTTACATGTTAGTACATATAGTGATGTTAACTCCTATACTCAGGCAGGTGTAGGGTCAGAACATCCCGAGCAAGTGGGTGTGTATATGAACATCTCTTCACACAGTGTCCATAGGCAGATGCAGTGCTCATTGGGATGTATCTGTTCCATGTCCTGTCTAAACCCGAACAATCCGCACACAACGGCTGATGACAGTGACTCAGATACTGAATAATAGCTAGGATATTTGAAGTACTGATGTATCCCTATGAGGAAAACCATTTGGCTGTGATGCCAAGAAAACATTTACTGTAAAATTCAAACGATCTAATTTAAGGACAAATTTATCAGTGTTACAAGATTCTCGAGAAAATTCGGTGCATTGAGAATACACTTCGCTGTGGTATCATAAACATTTACAGCACACTGACCAAACAGACTTAGCTGAAGACAAAATTATATGCGTTTCAACATTTTGGACAAAATTGTTCGAAAGAAAGTGCGTCAGTGATTAACAGTAAATATGCTGAATTTGGTGTGGGAATCTCATTTAGGCATTTAGGGGGGTGGGGTAATTTTTTGTCTAATTGCTCAGGCATTAGATAGGTTATATGAATGGAAAATACTTCATTGTGAAACCTAATAATTGGGGTAAATATTAATATCTGTTTGATGTGTCTGAATATAATAGTCGTGACAGGTTCATCAACACAGGAAGGTATACCCCCCCTTCCACTTTGATCCAACACTGCCCCGCCATTGTTCTGCATTTCTTTATTGGTTGGTGGAGGCCTAATTTGGATAATTATAAAACTTCTGTTTCACTCACTTTTTTGCCATGCCTCACATAATACATATTCCAAGTATCAAGCAACAAGTGATAATACGATGCTTCGATGCAAGATGGTCACCAGGGCTTTCACCAACTCCGAAAATTTGACCTGTTTATGAGACCTACATTCCTTGGGAGTATATTGTGGTGAAATTATGAAGCGATCAGTGAACTTTGAATTTTGCACCCAATTCACTGTTTTTGGGGCAATTTCATACTTCAGGACCTATGTTGTCTGCTTTGGAATGTAACATATAATATAGCCATTCTCCCGGTTCAAATCGGTTATGGACTGAGATCAAGCTTGGACAAATAAATATATCCCATTCACTTAGGTTTAAACAAAGGGCCATAACTTTTGAAAATATAACCGAAAACAGAGTAACTTCACGCTGCATACCTATGGGTCACTGACCACATATCATGCAAATTTCATACTTGTTCATACAATATTAACCGAGATCCAGACTTACAAATCTCAATTCACAAAGATTTGAAGAAAACTCTTGAAAATATATGCGAAATGTGGAGAAACTTCACGCCGCACAACTACAGGGCACTGACCATATATCCTGCAAATTTCATAATTGTCCATACAATATTAACCGAGATCCAGCCTCGAACAAGTTCCAATTCACAAAGATTTGAAGAAAAAAGGGCCATAACTCTTTAAAATATATGCGTAACGCGGAGAAACTTCACGCTGCACAACTGACCACACATCCTGCAAATTTCATAATTGTCCATACAATATTAACCGAGATCCAGCCCAGACAAGTCTCAATTCATGAAGAATTCAGGAACAAAGGGCCATAACTCTTGAAAATAGAGTGAAACGTGGAGAAACTTTATGCTGCACAACTGTGGGTCACTAACCACATATCATGCAAATTTCATACTTGTCCATACAATATTAACCAAGCTACAGCCCGGACAAGTCCCATTCACAGAGATTTCAGAAAAAGGGCCATAACTCTTGAAAATTATAACGGAACTCAGAAAAACTCTACGCTGCACAACTACGAGCCACTGGCCACAGTCCATGCAAGTTTCAATCCTGTCCATGAAATATTAACCGAGATATTGCCCGGACAAGATATTCGGACAGACGGACAGACGGACAGACAGTACGACGGACAAAGCGATCGCTATATGCCCCCCTCTAGTTAGAGGGGGGGGGGGGGCATAATAATGTTCCAATACAAATCATGAAAAATGTGATTTTTGGTCGGTTTTCCATGTTATTGGTGCATACACGAACACCCTTGACGGACCTTGTGCCATTCGGTATTGGGGTGTTACCTGTGGTAAATATGCATAATTCGGTGCATTGTTTGTGGATTTTCAGTTGAAAAATATTAGAGTTTAAAATATTTTCTAAATTTGAGTATTTTCTCTTGAGATTTGTACGTTTATTGCCACAAAAATCCAATGCACACACCTAGGAACTGACAACCGGTCAGAACAAGTGTACATAGCTGTCCTTGACATATTACAACAGGTTGTAGATATTCACGAGAAAATGGTTATGGGAACGTCATTTCACCACCCTGGCCATCTGACTACAATTGGGGGCGCAGATAGGGCGCGTGCCCCAATTGCGCCCAAGCTATCTCAATTCATGTGCTCTCTTTGCGCCTTTAATGCGCCCTATTTCTGTGAGGGATATCAGAAGTATTCAACTCATAGCCGAAATTGGGGAAAACAGCGAAAATATTACACCATTTCACCTTCAAAAATGGTCGCTGCCCACTGTCTGCCTTCAATGATGAAACCTGAAATAACTGGAATAAGGAAATTATTGAAATGATTTACCTTCTGTACAGCCTTGGAGCTAACCAAACTGAAGGTGTATCATTGGTCTGTCATTGATCGAATACAGGTGCAAGTTTGTCTGTGATTGGTTGAATCCAGGTAAATTGCGCTGGTCTGTGGTTGTGTTTTACTAAGTCATTTCTCTCTTCATTTCTTCTAGAATTATCTCCCTTGAACTGTTCACTGTCTGCCTGGAATAACTGGAATAAGAAACATACATAGGCATTGAAATGTCATCAGAAGTATCAGTTTGACTTTGTGACCATACTTTATGAAAAGAATGGATGCTGCCTTGGTCATGGTGCCCATGGTCAAAAGTTGATGTGCATTTCTTCAGTGAGTTGATTCATATTTCATTAATATTTTCATAGTTAAAGATGGAGACAGTGTGCCGGAATTGACTGGAAATTTTTTTTGACTGTTTGAAGAACTGGGGAGATAATATTCATAATCTTAGCTAAGCATCCATTCATCCCTCATAACAATGACAACTTTTAGTACTCTTAGTAATAAACACATACAAAGTTTTGTCTTTAGAGATGAAAAATATATATTTATAGATTTTGTTTCACATTCTGCTTCCTAAATGCAATATCAGAAGTATTCAACTCATAGCCGAAATTAGGGAAAACAGCGAAAATATTACACCATTTCACCTTCAAAAAATGGCCGCCGCCCGACAGAATCTGGTCTTCCAGATACCTTTGACTCTTCTGTAAATTCAACCATGACAAGTTCTCACAGTATTTTCGTTATTTTGGGATTACACTATCTAAGAATATAGCACAGATTCTAGTGCTGATGAATTGGTCGAGTCCTGTGCGGGATTAGAACCAGCAACCTCAGAATCAGGCACCTAATTGCCAGTGCTAGGACTGTATGTCGGTGATCTAAACCACTCGGCCAATAGGTCTCCCACAAAAATAGGAGGTAGCAGACCAGTAGCCACAACTGTTCCTATCAATGATACCTTCAGATGATAGTCACACATGGCGTTCATTGATCTCTGTGTGCTATAACCCGTACCGTATAAAAGTTCATTTTGACGCTCCTTACCTGTTATTTTAGGGAAGCTAATTCCTTCTTTTCTACGCTTGTCGCTTTTATTAAAGTTTCCGGCGCTGGTGATCAGCTGTACAAGAGCCATTTTCACATCGACCCTGACTTTCCCCATGTTACGTACGGTAGACGCGCCATATTGTTTAACTGCGCATGCGTAGTGGCCCAAATACACGCAATATGGCGTCTACTGCAACATGGGAAAAGTCAGGGTCGATGTGAAAACGGCTCTTGTACAGCTGATCACCAGCGCCGGAAACTTTAATTAAAGCGACAAGCATGGAAAAGAAGGAATCAGCTTCCCGAAAATAACAGGTAAGGAGTGTCAAAATGAACTTTTATACGGTACAGGTTATAGCACACGGACATCAATGAACGCCATGTGTGACTATCATCCATAGGAATTATTGATAGGAACAGTTGTGGCTAGCAGATCGGTGGTCTTTAGAGCGAATATACAGTACTCCTCCGATGATCGTAATGACGCCACTCCCATAGCTGAATAGGAAGATATATTTTTTGTCATTTAGAAAGTGGTCATATAACAGTATTTCCGTTATTTTGGGATTAATACACTATCTTAGAATAGCACAGATTCTAGTGCTGAAAAATTGGTTGAGACCCATGCGTGATTCGAACCAGCAACCCAAAGTCAGGCGCACCTAATTGCCAGCACTGTATGTCAGTGATGTAATCCACTCGGCCAACGGGCCTCCCACAAAAATAGGAGGTAGCAGACTGGTAGTCTTGAGAGCGAACATACAGTATGCTGTTTTATATCATATCGTACTTGATTTGTGGAGAACCTTATTGTGCTTTAATTTGTTTACATGTAAACAATCTATTTAAAAATCACCTGCTATGCCTAAATAATGTTATGATTATTCACCTTCTGTGCATCATTGGAGTTGACCCAATTCTGAAAGGGAATTAAAAATGTTTTGATTATTCCATTTGGAAAATACAAATGAAGGCAAATCTATCATATATCATCATTGAAATGAATATATATAGCAGTTGGATATCTCAGGTTACTACAAAGCTGTGTTATAATACTGAGGAAATTTCATCTTGTTCTAACATTTGTGGACCAATAATTATTTTTTTCAGTTCTCCATACAACCTGTTTCATACACCATGTATATGAGGTTTATACTTTCGAGATGTCAGTCAATAGTGATGTCAAATAGTGTCATGTACATTTAAAATTGAGCCTCCATAATTTCAACAAAACAAATCTAATCTAATCAATAGCAACACGTTTGTCATGTTATTGCATCCACTGCACATGTACCTGGGTAATAGTGGATGAGAAACTGCATGCTTAACCCATCGTCACACGCTTTGAATGGGGCCAAGATAAGTAACAGAACCAAGATAAGTAACAGAACCAAGATAGGTAAAAGAACCAAGATAGGTAACAGAACCAAGATAAGTAACAGAACCAAGATAGGTAACAGAACCAAGATAGGTAACAGAGCCAAGATAGGTAACAGAGCCAAGTAACAGAACCAAGATAAGTAACAGAACCAAGATAAGTAACAGAACCAAGATAAGTAACAGAGCCAAGATAGGTAACAGAGCCAAGATAGGTAACAGAACCAAGATAAGTAACAGAACCAAGATAAGTAACAGAACCAAGATAAGTAACAGAACCAAGATAAGTAACAGAACCAAGATAAGTAACAGAACCAAGATAAGTAAGAGCCAAGATAGGTAACAGAGCCAAGATAAGTAACAGAACCAAGATAAGTAACAGAGCCAAGATAAGTAACAGAGGCAAGATAAGTAACAGAACCAAGATAAGCAACAGAACCAAGATAAGTAACAGAGCCAAGATAAGTAACAGAGCCAAGATAGGTAATGGAACCAAGATAGGTAACAGAACCAAGATAGTTCTGTTAAGTAACAGAACCAAGATAAGTAACAGAACCAAGATAAGCAACAGAACCAAGATAAGTAACAGAGCCAAGATAGGTAACAGAAACAAGATAGGTAACAGAACCAAGATAGGTAACAGAACCAAGATAGGTAACAGAACCAAGATAAGTAACAGAGCCAAGATAGGTAACAGAACCAAGATAGGTAACAGAACCAAGATAGGTAACAGAACCAAGATAGGTAAGAGAATCAAGATAAGTAACAGAGCCAAGATAAGTAACAGAACCAAGATAAGTAACAGAACCAAGATAGGTAACAGAACCAAGATAAGTAACAGAACCAAGATAAGTAACAGAACCAAGATAGGTAACAGAACCAAGATAAGTAACAGAACCAAGATAAGTAACAGAACCAAGATGAGTAACAGAACCAAGATAAGTAACAGAACCAAGATAGGTAACAAAACCAAGATAAGTAACAGAACCAAGATAAGTAACAGAACCAAGATAAGTAACAGAACCAAGATAGGTAACAGAACCAAGATAGGTAACAGAGCCAAGATAAGTAACAGAGCCAAGATAAGTAACAGAACCAAGATAAGTAACAGAACCAAGGTAGGTAACAGAACCAAGATAAGTAACAGAACCAAGATAACTTAGTTTGCCACCCATGATGGATGCATAGGGTTTTACAATTCAATCTGTATTGAATACCTTATTAATGAGAGTTTATATCATCTCTGTTCTACTATGTGTACAGTGGCTTATTCTTGCCCAAAAAGAAAATTTGCCTATGAATGTATTACTGAATGTTAATGCCCTGAATGTATTACTGAATGTTAATGCCCTGAATGTATTACTGAATGTTAATGCCCTGAATGTATTACTGAATGTTAATGCCCTGTGGAACTGTGCATCCTGTACTACCTTCACCACTTGACAAGTTGCATTTAGGAATGTAACATAGACAATAACTTCTTTTGTGTGCAAGAAACCCAGTCAAAGTTCTCCGACTTTCTGTCAGTGTTCAGGGTGATAAAAACATTCTCACATGTGTGAGTCATACAGACCTGATAATTTTTTATCTGTAAGATTCTCCCTTTTTTTTGTGCAAATTGTTGATTGGCTGAAGTGGGTATAGTGACCAGTGGATTCACTACATGTAGCATAGTATACTCTGTTCTGCAGGGTGTATCAGGACATCGTAGACATATTGTGGGTGAAGCCTAACCCTGTCCAGAACCTCACCGCTCCATTTTACATAGTATTTTTCTCCACATCAACATTGAATAATATTTCCATACCTATAAGGTAATTATGTCTGTCTCAAACTGAGTATCAAATTGTTCTCTATATTCCGTCTTTGGATAATCAGTTTGATGTGACCAAACTTATGTATTCATTGTCAGTTACTTTACATTGTCATCAAAAGATGTTTTGTTATTGTGCAACATATTTATATATATCATTAAATGTATAGTGTTCTCTGTATTGTTTATCAATTTCATATTTTATTACATAAATTGTACCTACTTTTTCCTGTCTGTAAATTAATATATTTGTGATTTGAGCTGATTGGAATTCTAATTCTTCAGTTCCTTAAAATTTGTTTTGTGGTCTTCAGAGATGAATTCCATTGATTATCCTCAACAGGACCCCTGAGAGGGCGGTATAGAATCAGTGCGTGTCACAGATTGTTGGTAGCACAATAACTTGTGTCACAGATTGTTGGTAGCACAATAACTTCAAACCATTGATTCAATCCAAATATTCAGTGAATGTAACCATCTCATATATATAAAGGCATAATAATACCCCAGTCACCAGTCCGATTTTCAGACAAAATTCCCGCCAGAGCAGCACACCACCGGAAGTAAAATCATATAAAGTAAAAGCGATGTTTGTTGAACATTGTTTACTTTTCAATTCTCTATAATACCACTGTCTGCTGATCTAGCATCAAATAGAATGATCCAGAGAAAATTTTCCAACTTTTATATTGGCAGAGCCTATGAGAAGTAGTTCGCTCATGTGCAAAACTGAAGGAGTTGTTCGGTAGCATTCAAACTAAACCATGTGTATGTGGATTTTCCCTACACCTCATAGCCACATCGTTAAAATTGTCTTACGCTATTGCGGCAGGGGTAAATTGGATTGAGCCTGTGAAAAGGAGCATGCGCCGTGGGCAGGTTCAATAGACAAATAGCCCTCAGCCTACTGATTCTGATGTCACTAAGTGGAATTTCGAGGTCACATCTCTCCAAAACTCAATCTAGCGTCGCTATATTTTGAATTTTGATTCACCAAACGTCTTTACGGTGGCTCGGCAGTAGTTGTGATGCAGTCAAGACCCTAGAAAACTTACACATATGGAATTCAGCAATAGGCTACTGATGAACAAGTGACAACAGTTAAATCCCGGATTTGTACTATATCTGAAGTTAATCCTTAGACCTAGATCCACCCAGATGGCATGGGAAGATAGACAGATGTGTGGCCCCTGTCTGAATTTATGGTTCATTATTCTGTCCTCTTTCCTATGCCTTCAGCTGAGGAACTGTTTGTAATAATTCATAACAGGGCTATTTCCAACCTGAAGTTGATGTATAATGGTTCCTTTTCCTGGAATAGTAGAAAAATGTGATCCATGTTTGCCTGATGGACACCAGATATTAATAGACAAAAATCAGCCCCATGCCGAGGTATCACGAAATTTGGGTTTGATTAATACAATTAAACACAGCCTCAATAAGAGAACTTTATATCTACTTTATTACTCGCTTATTTTCCCCTATGTCATATTGTAATATTGTTTGGGGTAACACTTTTTCCACGCACCTTAAGTCTCTTATTACCCTTCAAAAACGAGCAATAAGAATTATATCTCTTGTACATCCTTTAGAACATACTGCTACGTTATTTTCCAGACTTAAAATATTGTTTTGAATCAGTATCTTATTTTGCAACTGTCTCATAAATTTATCCATCATAGATCACTTCTACCATCAATGTTTAATAATGACTTGACAAGATTAAGTGACATACACCAGTATCTCACAAGAGGTTCTGCTACGAAATTATATCGCTATCCATTTCGCACTTGTCTTTCTCTACACACAGCTAAAATTAAGGCTCCTAGGGAATGGAATAAATTGCCCTCCCATCTACAAATCTGCATATCAATTTCTCATTTTAAATATCTTCTTAAAAGCCTTTGTACTAGCATCATAACCTTTGCACATATTAGCCATATCTAATATAATAATGAGTAAATACATAGTCCAATATCATATTAATCCTTTATTCACTTTCTACCACTATGCTTTGTTTATAAGACTTTGTAATTCATTGCCTCACACAAACATCTCAGAGATTGAATCAATGCATCTTTTCTGTTTATTCTTTGGGACATAACAAGCCCTTTGGGGTTTTCTCCCGCCACCCTAATATATACGGAACTCATACTATGTGATATATTGTAACTTCTACTTTTTTCTTTATATATGTTGTATTTTGGATGGTGAATAAAAGATACCAATACCAAATTTGAAGTCTCCAGCTGCAATGGTTCGGCTTTTAGAACGTTCACGTCGTCATGTGGATATTTTTTGTTATGTTGCCATGGAAACCACAAAAATCAACAAAATGTCCCCAATTTCAATAGGCTTGTGCTTTACCATGCAACAATGCTGTACACCAAATTTGAAGTCTCCAGCTGCAACGGTTCACATTTTAGAGCGGTCACATCGTTATATGGATATTTTTCGTTCTGTTGCCATGGAAACCACAAAAATCAACTAAATGCGCCCAATTTCAATAGGCTTGTGCTTTATCACCCAACAATGCAGGATACCAAGTTTGAAGTCTTTAGCTGCAACGGTTCACCTTTGAGAGCAGTCACGTCACCATGTGGATATTTTTCGTTATGTTGACATGGAAACCTAAAAAATCGAATAAATGCGCCCAATTTCAATAGGTTTGTGCTTTACTACCCAACAATGCAGTATACCAAATTTGAAGTCTCCAGCTGCAACGGTTCACCATTTAGAGCGGTCACGTCGTTATATGGATATTTCTCATTATGTTGCCATGGAAACCACAGAAATCAACGAAATGTGCCCAATTTCAATAGGCTTGTGCTTTACCACCCAACGATGCAGTGTACCAAATTTGAAGACTCTAGCTGGAATGGTTCACCTTTTAGAGCAGTCACGTCATTCATCCAGTCAACCAGCCAGCCAGCCAGCCGGACAGCGTGACGACATGATCCCATCCGGCATATATGCCGATGGGATAAAAAACATCAACAGCAAAAGAGTGAGAGAGTGAGTGAGTAGGAGTAATTTTCAAAGATTTTTCACTGATATCATGATGACCCATTATCCCCACACTGGATCAACCAGTCCAGGCTAACCAGCCCTTGATCTATCCTCTCACTGCTGAGTGCCAATTAAGCAAGATCCACATTACATTTTCTTTGGTAACACTCGGTCTGGGCTCACTTGCTGGGTCAGTGCTCTTATCACAAAGTCACTCCAGTGAGGTCAGCAGTGAATAGGGCTCCAGTTGCTTTCAACAATTGATCAGTGCTATCATGTCGTGTGCATATATGTGATAGAGCAGTCCCAACGCTGCATCTTCATAATGCTGCTTCAGTATAAAGTACCCTGTTGTCTGCATATATATATGGTACATCACTCAGTCACATTATCCCGACCCTGGGCCAACCAGTTCTGGATCTATCCTCTTCATAATGCTACTTCAGTATAAAGTACCCTGTTGTCTGCATACATATATGGTACATCACTCAGTCACATTATCCCGACACTGGGCCAACCAGTTCTGGATCTATCCTCTTCATAATGCTACTTCAGCATAAAGTACCCTGCTGTCTGCATATATATACATATATGGTACTTCACTCAGTCACATTATCCCGACACTGGGCCAACCAGTTCTGTATCTATCCTCTTCATAATGCTACTTCAGTATAAAGTACCCTGCTGTCTGCATACATATATGGTACTTCCCTCAGTCACATTATCCCGACCCTGGGCCAACCAGTTCTGTATCTATCCTCTTCATAATGCTACTTCAGTATAAAGTACCCTGCTGTCTGCATATATATACATATATGGTACTTCACTCAGTCACATTATCCCGACACTGGGCCAACCAGTTCTGGATCTATCCTCTTCATAATGCTACTTCAGTATATAGTACCCTGCTGTCTGCACATATATACATGTATGATACTTCACTCAGTCACATTATCCCGACACTGGGCCAACCAGTTCTGGATCTATCCTCTTCATAATGCTACTTCAGTATATAGTACCCTGCTGTCTGCACATATATACATGTATGATACTTCACTCAGTCACATTATCCCGACACTGGGCCAACCAGTTCTGGATCTATCCTCTTCATAATGCTGCTTCAGTATAAATTACCCTGCTGTCTGCATATATATACATGTATGATACTCCACTCAGTCACATTATCCCGACACTGGGCCAACCAGTTCTGGATCTATCCTCTTCATAATGCTGCTTCAGTATAAAGTACCCTGCTGTCTGCATATATATACATGTAGGATACTTCACTCAGTCACATTATCCCGACACTGGGCCAACCAGTTCTGGATCTATCCTCTTCATAATGCTACTTCAGTATAAAGTACCCTGCTGTCTGCATATATATACATGTATGATACTTCACTCAGTCCCATTATCCCGACACTGGGCCAACCAGTTCTGGATCTATACTCTTCATAATGCTACTTCAGTATAAAGTACCCTGCTGTCTGCATATATATACATGTATGATACTTCACTCAGTCACATTATCCCGACACTGGGCCAACCAGTTCTGGATCTATCCTCTTCATAATGCTGCTTCAGTATAAAGTACCCTGCTGTCTGCATATACATACATGTATGATACTTCACTCAGTCACATTATCCCGACACTGGGCCGACCAGTTCTGGATCTATCCTCTTCATAATACTGCTTCAGTATAAAGTACCCTGCTGTCTGCATATATATACATGTATGATACTTCACTCAGTCACATTATCCCGACACTGGGCCAACCAGTTCTGGATCTATCCTCTTCATAATGCTGCTTCAGTATAAAGTACCCTGCTGTCTGCATATATATACATGTATGATACTTCACTCAGTCACATTATCCCGACACTGGGCCAACCAGTTCTGGATCTATCCTCTTCATAATGCTACTTCAGTATAAAGTACCCTGCTGTCTGCATATATATACATGTATGATACTTCACTCAGTCACATTATCCCGACACTGGGCCAACCAGTTCTGGATCTATCCTCTTCATAATGCTGCTTCAGTATAAAGTACCCTGCTGTCTGCATATATATACATGTATGATACTTCACTCAGTCACATTATCCCGACACTGGGCCAACCAGTTCTGGATCTATCCTCTTCATAATGCTACTTCAGTATAAAGTACCCTGCTGTCTGCATATATATACATGTATGATACTTCACTCAGTCACATTATCCCGACACTGGGCCGACCAGTTCTGGATCTATCCTCTTCATAATGCTACTTCAGTATAAAGTACCCTGCTGTCTGCATATATATACATGTATGATACTTCACTCAGTCACATTATCCCGACACTGGGCCGACCAGTTCTGGATCTATCCTCTTCATAATGTGCTACTTTCAGTATAAAGCACTTGCTGTCTGCATATATACATGTATGATACTACTCAGTCACATTATCCCGACACTGGGCCAACCAGTTCTGGATCTATCCCTCTTCATAATGCTACTTCAGCAAAAGTACCCTGCTGTCTGCATATATATGTACATGTATGATACTTCACTCAGTCACATTATCTCCGACACTGGGGCCGACCAGTTCTGGATCTATCCTCTTCATAATGCTATTTCAGTATAAAGTACTCCTGCTGTCTGCATATATATACATGTATGATATCACTCAGTCACATTATCCCGACACTGGGCCAACCAGTTCTGGATCTATCCTCTTCATAATGCTACTTCAGTATATAGTACCCTGCTGTCTGCATATATATACATGTATGATACTTCACTCAGTCACATTATCCCGACACTGGGCCAACCAGTTCTGTATCTATCCTCTTCATCATGCTACTTCAGTATAAAGTACCCTGCTGTCTGCATATATATACATGTATGATACTTCACTCAGTCACATTATCCCGACACTGGGCCAACCAGTTCTGGATCTATCCTCTTCATCATGCTACTTCAGTATAAAGTACCCTGCTGTCTGCATATATATACATGTATGATACTCACTCAGTCACATTATCCCGACACTGGGCCAACCAGTTCTGGATCTATCCTCTTCACAATGCTGCTTCAGTATAAAGTACCCTGCTGTCTGCATATATATACATGTATGATACTTCACTCAGTCACATTATCCCGACACTGGGCCAACCAGTTCTGGATCTATCCTCTTCATAATGCTACTTCAGTATAAAGTACCCTGCTGTCTGCATATATATACATGTATGATACTTCACTCAGTCACATTATCCCGACACTGGGCCAACCAGTTCTGTATCTATCCTCTTCATAATGCTACTTCAGTATAAAGTACCCTGCTGTCTGCATACATATATGGTACTTCCCTCAGTCACATTATCCCGACCCTGGGCCAACCAGTTCTGTATCTATCCTCTTCATAATGCTACTTCAGTATAAAGTACCCTGCTGTCTGCATATATATACATGTATGATACTTCACTCAGTCACATTATCCCGACACTGGGCCAACCAGTTCTGGATCTATCCTCTTCATCATGCTACTTCAGTATAAAGTACCCTGCTGTCTGCATATATATACATGTATGATACTCACTCAGTCACATTATCCCGACACTGGGCCAACCAGTTCTGGATCTATCCTCTTCACAATGCTGCTTCAGTATAAAGTACCCTGCTGTCTGCATATATATACATGTATGATACTTCACTCAGTCACATTATCCCGACACTGGGCCAACCAGTTCTGGATCTATCCTCTTCATAATGCTGCTTCAGTATAAAGTACCCTGCTGTCTGCATATATATACATGTATGATACTTCACTCAGTCAAATTATCCCGACACTGGGCTAACCAGTTCTGTATCTATCCTCTTCATAATGCTACTTCAGTATAAAGTACCCTGCTGTCTGCATATATATACATGTATGATACTTCACTCAGTCACATTATCCCGACACTGGGCCAACCAGTTCTGGATCTATCCTCTTCATAATGCTACTTCAGTATAAAGTACCCTGCTGTCTGCATATATATGCATGTATGATACTTCACTCAGTCACATTATCCCGACACTGGGCCATCCTGATCCAGTTCTGGATCTATCCTCTTCATAATGCTGCTTCAGTATAAAGTACCCTGCTGTCTGCATATATATACATGTATGATACTTCACTCAGTCACATTATCCCGACACTGGGCCAACCAGTTCTGGATCTATCCTCTTCATAATGCTACTTCAGTATAAAGTACCCTGCTGTCTGCATATATATACATGTATGATACTTCACTCAGTCACATTATCCCGACACTGGGCCAACCAGTTCTGGATCTATCCTCTTCATAATGCTACTTCAGTATAAAGTACCCTGCTGTCTGCACATATATACATGTATGATAATTTCATCAGTCACATTATCCCGACACTGGGTCATCCTGGATCCAGTTCCTGGATCTATCCTCTTCATAATGCTGCTTCAGTATAAAGTACCCTGCTATCTGCATATATACATGTATGATACTTCACTCAGTCACATTATCCCCACACTGGGCCAACCAGTTCTGATCTATCCTCATAATGCTGCTTCAGTATAAAGTACCCTGCTGTCTGCATATATATACATGTAGGATACTTCATCAGTCGACACTGGGCCAACCAGTTCTGGATCTATCCTCTTCATAATGCTACTTCAGTATAAAGTACCCTGCTGTCTGCATATATATACATGTATGATACTTCACTCAGTCACATTATCCCGACACTGGGCCAACCAGTTCTGGATCTATCCTCTTCATAATGCTGCTTCAGTATAAAGTACCCTGCTGTCTGCATATATATACATGTATGATACTTCACTCAGTCACATTATCCCGACACTGGGCCAACCAGTTCTGGATCTATCCTCTTCATAATGCTGCTTCAGTATAAAGTACCCTGCTGTCTGCATATATATACATGTATGATACTTCACTCAGTCAGATTATCCCGACACTGGGCCAACCAGTTCTGGATCTATCCTCTTCATAATGCTACTTCAGTATAAAGTACCCTGCTGTCTGCATATATATACATGTATGATACTTCACTCAGTCACATTATCCCGACACTGGGCCAACCAGTTCTGGATCTATCCTCTTCATGCTGAGCACTTCCCAAGTTCCAGTGGTTAAGTGTTAGGTATGACTAGACCCAAGATTAATCCTGGGACCTCCCACTGTTGAGATGATGCTATAGAACGATTATCATCACATCTCTGTCCATATATAACCTCCCACTGTTGAGATGATGCTATAGAACGATTATCATCATATCTCTGTCCATATATAACCTCCCACTGTTGAGATGATGCTATAGAACGATTATCATCACATCTCTGTCCATATATAACCTCCCACTGGTGACATGATGCTATAGAACGATTATCATCACATCTCTGTCCATATTTAACCTCCCCCTGGTGACATGCTATAGAACGATTATCATCACATCTCTGTCCATATATAACCTCCCACTGGTGACATGCTATAGAACGATTATCATCACATCTCTGTCCATATATAACCTCCCACTGTTGAGATGATGCTATAGAACGATTATCATCATATCTCTGTCCATATATAACCTCCCACTGGTGACATGATGCGATAGAACTATTATGATCATATCTCTGTCCATATATAACCTGCCACTGTTGAGATGATGCTATAGAACGATTATCATCATATCTGTCCATAGATAACCTCCCCCTGGTGACATGCTATAGAACGATTATCATCATATCTCTGTCCATATATAACCTCCCCCTGGTGACATGCTATAGAACGATTATCATCATATCTCTGTCCATATATAACCTCCCACTGCTGACATCATGCTATAGAACGATTATCATCATATCTCTGTCCATATATAACCTCCCACTGGCGAGATCATGCTATAGAACGATTATCATCATATCTCTGTCCATATATAACCTCCCCCTGGTGACATGCTATAGAATGATTATCATCATATCTCTGTCCATATATAACCTCCCCCTGGTGACATGCTATAGAACGATTATCATCATATCTCTGTCCATATATAACCTCCCCCTGGTGACATGATGCTATAGAATGATTATCATCATATCTCTGTCCATATATAACCTCCCACTGGTGACATGATGCTACAGAATGATTATCATCATATCTCTGTACATATATAACCTCCCACTGGCGAGATGATGCTATAGAACGATTATCATCATATCTCTGTCCATATATAACCTCCCCTGGTGGCATGATGCTATAGAACGATTATCATCATATCTCTGTCCATATATAACCTCCCCTGGTGGCATGATGCTATAGAACGATTATCATCATATCTCTGTCCATATATAACCTCCCACTGGAGAGATGATGCTATAGAATGATTATCATCATATCTCTGTCCATATATAACCTCCCACTGGTGACATGATGCTATAGAACCATTATCATCATATCTCTGTCCATATATAACCTCCCACTGGAGAGATGATGCTATAGAACGATTATCATCATATCTCTGTCCATATATAACCTCCCACTGGAGAGATGATGCTATAGAACGATTATCATCATATCTCTGTCCATATATAACCTCCCCCTGGTGACATGATGCTATAGAACGATTATCATCATATCTCTGTCCATATATAACCTCCCACTGGTGACATGCTATAGAACGATTATCATCATATCTCTGTACATATATAACCTCCCACTGGTGACATGCTATAGAACGATTATCATATCTCTGTCCATATATAACCTCCCCCTGGTGACATGATGCTATAGAATGATTATCATCATATCTCTGTCCATATATAACCTCCCACTGGAGAGATGATGCTATAGAATGATTATCATCATATCTCTGTCCATATATAACCTCCCCCTGGTGACATGATGCTACAGAATGATTATCATCATATCTCTGTCCATATATAACCTCCCACTGGTGACATGCTATAGAACGATTATCATCATATCTCTGTACATATATAACCTCCCACTGGTGACATGCTATAGAACGATTATCATCATATCTCTGTCCATATATAACCTCCCCCTGGTGACATGATGCTATAGAATGATTATCATCATATCTCTGTCCATATATAACCTCCCCCTGGTGACATGCTATAGAACGATTATCATCATATCTGTCCATAGATAACCTCCCACTGGTGACATGATGCTATAGAACGATTATCATCATATCTCTGTCCATATATAACCTCCCACTGGTGACATGATGCTACAGAATGATTATCATCATATCTCTGTCCATATATAACCTCCCCCTGGTGACATGCTATAGAACGATTATCATCATATCTCTGTCCATATATAACCTCCCACTGGTGACATGCTATAGAACGATTATCATCATATCTCTGTCCATATATAACCTCCCCCTGGTGACATGATGCTATAGAATGATTATCATCATATCTCTGTCCATATATAACCTCCCCCTGGTGACATGCTATAGAACGATTATCATCATATCTGTCCATAGATAACCTCCCACTGGTGACATGATGCTATAGAACGATTATCATCATATCTCTGTCCATATATAACCTCCCACTGGTGACATGATGCTACAGAATGATTATCATCATATCTCTGTCCATATATAACCTCCCCCTGGTGACATGCTATAGAACGATTATCATCATATCTCTGTCCATATATAACCTCCCACTGGTGACATGCTATAGAACGATTATCATCATATCTCTGTCCATATATAACCTCCCACTGTTGAGATGATGCTATAGAACGATTATCATCATATCTCTGTCCATATATAACCTCCCACTGGTGACATGATGCGATAGAACTATTATGATCATATCTCTGTCCATATATAACCTGCCACTGTTGAGATGATGCTATAGAACGATTATCATCATATCTGTCCATAGATAACCTCCCCCTGGTGACATGCTATAGAACGATTATCATCATATCTCTGTCCATATATAACCTCCCCCTGGTGACATGCTATAGAACGATTATCATCATATCTCTGTCCATATATAACCTCCCACTGGTGACATGCTATAGAACTATTATCATCATATCTCTGTCCATATATAACCTCCCACTGGTGACATGATGCTATAGAACGATTATCATCATATGTCTGTCCATATATAACCTCCCCCTGGTGACATGCTATAGAACGATTATCATCATATGTCTGTCCATAGCAACCTCCCTGGTGACATGCTATAGAACGATTATCATCATATCTCTGTCCATATAACCTCCCACTGGTGACATGCTATAGAACGATTATCATCATATCTCTGTCCATATATAACCTCCCCACTGGTGACATGCTATAGAACGATTATCATCATATCTCTGTCCATATATAACCTCCCACTGGCGAGATCATGCTATAGAACGATTATCATCATATCTCTGTCCATATATAACCTCCCCCTGGTGACATGCTATAGAATGATTATCATCATATCTCTGTCCACTGGTGACATGCTATAGAACGATTATCATCATATCTCTGTCCATATATAACCTCCCCCTGGTGACATGATGCTATAGAATGATTATCATCATATCTCTGTCCATATATAACCTCCCACTGGTGACATGATGCTACAGAATGATTATCATCATATCTCTGTACATATATAACCTCCCACTGGCGAGATGATGCTATAGAACGATTATCATGATATTTCTGTCTATATATAATTTATTTGTTTTATATCAAACAAATGTTTGTTGGATTTGTAAACTTCCTAAAAATTCAATCAGAGAAAGTGAATTTTCATACAGTACCCCAAACTATAAGAGTGGGCGAATTTATTAGAATAAGAAATGAAATGTTAGAAGCAGCAACATAGTTAATGTTAGAAGCAGGAACATAGTTAATACTGTTTATCCTTTAAAGATAAACCATTTTATTCTGTATTGCCCGCCCAGTTGGAGTTGTGAGATTTACTGGTAAGAGTAGCCTCCCTTGGTGTGATAGGCTGCGCAGTTGTCATGTTGTCGCCACATGATTGAATTGCATAGGCAATTGTTCCTGTTGGGGGGTCCTTGAATTGATCGGCCTCTCGCGTCAGGGTTTTTGTGGAACACACACACGATTAATTTCGTCTTCACATTTTTGGAGTTTTTCTGTATTTTTGGTCAAGCTTGTTGCTATCCATCTTGTCATCGGGTTTGAGAAATTAGTTTTTTAACTGAAGGCGAAGTCCATGAAGCGGAAATATTTGATTATTTACACTATTTTTCAGATTGTGTTGCCTGTGGGGTACGGCTGTGTACAGTGGCACGCGGTAGCGCCATGCAGTGAGTACGATTGAGGTCAAACCACCATCAACTCGGTCAAGTGCTGTCAGTGTTTCAACGGTTGGAATACGCCGTACATAAATAACCAAGGAATCTTTGTACCATGTGGACAGTTGGTGGACTCCGACTGAACAGGACAACTTGGAAGATTTCCAAGTAACTTGGTGAGTGTATGTCCGTGACTAAATTATGGGGTAAATCATGGGACGGCCATATAAAGGCTATAATAGTTACCGTACCAGTATACTGATGTAATTGTTGTTGTTGTTGTTACTATTGTTTTGGAAATTCAACAACTCAAGCGGGGATGTATTTATGATGAACAGATAAACTTCTTCTGGAGGTTCCCCAATCTCAGTTTTGGAGTTATAACAATTTCTTGTTCACTTGTGTTCACATGAGCCCCCTCCCACCTGTGATGGTTTAGCTATAGAACCTGTGCTGTGTAGGTGGGTGTGGCAGTTTTCCCTACACACAGTCATTCGAGACTATAGCCATTCCTGGGCTAATGGTTACCTAGTACTGTCTGGCGACGATAATCTGTGAGTACCGTTTCGTGGCTGAAAACGCCAACAGTAGATGGTGTGTGCATGTTCCCTGTCATGCCTGTTGGAATTTGCCAGGGCAAATGACTTAATTGGGGCGAGTTAAATGATCAAGTTATTTATCAGTTAATGCATCACTCAAACAATTATCAGCATGCAGTTTTATCATTTTTGCTGATGGGGCATGTTTTTAGGAATCCTTTTCCCAGATGCTGTAAGAAAATTAAAGTGGAGTCTGCAAATCCAATGGATATATAGCTGAGTGTTATTTCAGTAGTATATATCGTCATACCTAAAATTGAAGTACTGCCCTTGTCGCATTGACATAGTTATTTGGATTTCACTCATCCCAGTTCAGCATAGTTCTAACATTTTGTTTTTTACACCCCCAAGTGCATGTACTTGACTATAATAGGCCTATGTGGACTAGAGGGTCGTATTTTCTTCATATATACATTCGATGAGAATGATAAGGTGAAAGTGTACAAGTGTGAATTGAATCAATGTCACAGTGACAATTTGGATAGCGGTAATTTGGTAACAGTCTTGGAGTGACTTGAATTGTGATTGATTCGAGATAAGAGTATTTGAGTTTTGTGGTACATTACGGGCAACTAAAGAAGAGCAGTACTTTTTGTCTCTTCATCCCAGTCTCGGGGTGAGAGTTCATTCTCCTTAAGCAGTTAAGTATATATGCTTGATTTGAATCAAAGTATCACAGTATAAGTACCAGGTATAGGAGAGGTATGTTTCTATCAGTGTTTCCATTCAAAGGTGCTATTTTGCACCATGCACTGACTCGCAGTTTCACTTTGACCCTATCCCCATGGAGGTTTGATGGTTTAATTTAATTTTTGACGTTGGAGGAAATTATGAGATACTGAATATTGAGTTTGAAGGAAACTTGTAAAATTGGCCTGTTTACCATGGTTAGTTCATCCTCGCCAAGCTAGGGTATTTCTATCCTAAATACCAGTGGTACACATGGTAATGAATCCTGTTCATAGAAATTGATACTGTAAATTTCAGCCAATCAGCAAAGGAACATCCTGTGTATATTGACCAATCTGATCACTTGTTTCACATAACCATTTTGTTACAACAGATTCATTTATATTAAAAGTTGATGAAACGTCACGGTGGTCTGCTATGTAAGATGGTCAAGGTTTTGGCTCAAAAAATCAACCTTGATGTTGTGAAGATGTGGTTAGGTTAGTTAGGATTCTTTGTCAATGTACACAAAGCATATGCAGCTTGTAGAAGATATGATGAGGTAAGAAATGGAGTACTATTATGTTTGTCAACTCATGCCAACAAAGTTAAAGTTAGTTTTTCCTCTGATGGAATGCGACAGAGCCTGTTAATTCATGCCAATCTGTGTTGAACTGCTTGTGGTAATGACTTGTAGTTGTTTGTATTTGCACTCTGAGTTGGATGGGCAGAGGACTGTCATGTTCGTAAGAATGATGTCAGGATTCTCATTCTGCTGAATTGTTTGTACAAGTGTTTGTGGCCCTCATGCATTCTGCTTGACAGATTACAGTAAGAAGGCTACTTTTGTGGTTTTTGTACAATAGGACTGCACTGCACTGTATATATCGTATACAGAGGATGAGAAATAACCGGTAACATGCGTTAAGGAGGTACATGCAATCCAGATGTCAACTATAGTCAATACTGGATTCTTTGTAAAGTCTTTGTGAAAAAAAAAAAAAAAAAAAAAAAAATGTTTCATCCTCGGAAACCAGGGACTTCAAATATTATTTATTGAACATTTCAGTATGTAGTCAAAGTCCCAAGTTGTGTTCCATGCCATGATGAAAATTATTCTTGTCGAATGCATAGATTTTAAGATTGTAAGAGATGCTTTTTATCGAGCGACTACTTTGGAAGATCTTTTTAGTCGGGTGAGGGAGGATTGCATCTTGGGTTATTTGAGAGAAATCGGGCTGTTACATAAGTTTCAATGGGTGTATGTTTTAATGCGTTGGATTATTAAGTTAGCGACTTGAGTACTTAGAATTTTGTTGATCATCGCTATAAAGCTGAAATATTGCTGAATGCGACATTAAACCTTATTTCTCTCTCTCTCAGACTCTCTGTAGTCAGTTAAACTGGAGATATGAGGAACTATTCCAATAATATCTGGAATAGCCTGACCTACTGGCTTTGACTTTTGATAGCAACATTTCTGCAGCTACATATGTAGTACACATAGGTAATGGTGGCCAGTATGCCAGTTGATTTATCTCCAATCTCTAATGACATGCTGTCTGTCTGATTGGGCCTCTGACCATTTACCAAACACTTGAGTATGGTTGGGTTTCATGCCATTCATCAACCAGTGAGCGCACTCAGCAAGTGCACCATATCATGCAATGTTCCAGAATTAGTCAATCTTGTATTCAGTAGACCAATTCCCCACAGTAAAACACACGGTCCAGGAGTATATATGAGATAGAACTCATTCGGTGGGTGCCACCTCGACGAATTCCCGCGGGGCACCCGGTTATGTGGCTGTCCAATCGATGTGTTTCCCGAGGGACGTGCAGTCTACGTGATGTGTGATCTTCACTCGATGTGTTTCCCGAGTGGGTGGGTGCCACCTTGACGAATTCCCGCGGGACATCCGGTTATGTGGCTGTCCATTCGATGCGTTTCCCGAGGGACGTGTTGTTTACCCAGTGTGGGTGTGGGTAGCGGTAAGTGTGTGCTGATCACTCTATGTTGTCACCCCTCCTAGGGTTTAGGAGCGTGGGTGCTACGGTATCTAATGAGACAAAATATGTATCATACTGGGGGGTTGCTGATGTGTCATTACATAGCAGACGGTCAGCACTAAAAGTATATATCAGCCCGCTGGGATTTGGTACACTATACCATGTAAGTTAGCCAATAAAGCCGTGGCCGTCTTCATCCAAACCTCTAAATATGCTTTGGTGTGAGTTTGTTTAATTAAGGGCAATATCTCTAGAATAATGTTAGAAGCAGGGACATAGTTAATGTTAGAAGCAGGAACATAGTTAATGTTAGAAGCAGGAACATAGTTAATGTTAGAAGCAGGAACATAGTTAATGTTAGAAGCAGGAACATAGTTTTTCCAGTTTTAGGAAGTGGTTCTTTAATGAACAGCTTTGTAAATGATTGAACCCTCGGTAAATACAGCTATTTTTATTATTTATACATTTGTTCAGCAAATATGATGCTGCAACAGTAGTATTATTTCCGAAGAGAAAAATATTTTTTTCTTGACAGAATGCTAACCCCCAACTAGCATGTATAATCCAGAATCCAGGTAGACTCCCTCCTATTCATGTTGTCAAATTACTTTGTTGCTGAAGAATAGAAGAATGAATCACTCCAATAGTGAACAAGTTATGCAGTATAGGTCAGTTACTTTACTGAGTCTAAGTACCAAACTTTGGGACTTCTTACTTCACTTTTACTTCAAGAGCAACCAGTTTGTGAAGGAAGGAATGTAGGTCAAAAGTATTCATGGGTGACAAGAAAGAGCAGTATTATAATGCACGAGCCTCTTACACAGGTCACAATCTGTCACTAGGGAACTATACACAGGTCACAATCTGTCACTAGGGAACTATAAGTAGTACAGGTCACAATCTGTCACTAGGGAACTATAAGTAGTACAGGTCACAATCTGTCACTAGGGAACTATAAGTAGTACAGGTCACAATCTGTCACTAGGGAACTATAAGTAGTACAGGTCACAATCTGTCACTAGGGAACTATAAGTAGTACAGGTCACAATCTGTCACTAGGGAACTATAAGTAGTACAGGTCACAATCTGTCACTAGGGAACTATAAGTAGTACAGGTCACAATCTGTCACTAGGGAACTATAAGTAGTACAGGTCACAATCTGTCACTAGGGAACTATAAGTAGTACAGGTCACAATCTGTCACTAGGGAACTATAAGTAGTACAGGTCACAATCTGTCACTAGGGAACTATAAGGTACAGGTCACAATCTGTCACTAGGGAACTATAAGTAGTACAGGTCACAATCTGTCACTAGGGAACTATAAGTAGTACAGGTCACAATCTGTCACTAGGGAACTATAAGTAGTACAGGTCACAATCTGTCACTAGGGAACTATAAGTAGTACAGGTCACAATCTGTCACTAGGGAACTATAAGTAGTACAGGTCACAATCTGTCACTAGGGAACTATAAGTAGTACAGGTCACAATCTGTCACTAGGGAACTATAAGTAGTTGCATAGGTCAGATGAGTGAGAAGTTGTCTGGCTTTCTATTTCATAAAGTAAAGTCTGTATAAAACATTCCAATTCCTACAAATGAAAAATGTACCTCCCACATTTGGCATGACCGGGTAAAGGGGTATTTGTTTTGGATGCTTGCTTGTTCCCACCACCTTCTTCCCACAAAATAAAATGAGCGTTTCAAGTCGACTTAAATCGGAATTTTAAATATCAACTTATAAAATATAAACTTTTAAACTTAAAACTTCAAATTCAAAGTTCAAATACTAAATTTAAATTTCATGTAAGATTTCAATGAAAATTTAAATTTTAAGCTGATGTGATCATGTCCGAAAACTTATGTGACTCTCCTCAAATCAGTCTGAAATTGATCCCAACATGGGATAGGATTTCATTTAACATGATTTATTGTGCAGCAGACCCTCTGAGAATGTAGCGTCGGCTCATTCATACAATGCATTGCTATCGCGGTGTAGTTACCATCATGCATCATGAGCTACATGGCCATAGTAAGGAGTGAGTGAATATGATTTAACGTCGCTTTCAACTATATTTCAGTCATATCACGATGCTGAGTCCTATTCCTTTTCACACCCGGGAACCACACAAGTGAGGTCCTATTCTTTTTCACACCCGGGAACCCCACGGGTGCCTCAATCAGTTAGTCGCCTCCTATGACAAGCTCTCTGAGGAACTGAGGCCTATTCTTACCATGACCTGCGGTGTGCACAACAACATCCCAGGTCAATCCTCGGAACATCCCAGGTCAATCCTCGGAACATCCCAGGTCAATCCTCGGAAGCCCCACAGGACCATGGCCATAGTAACCGGCATTTATAACTGGTCATGCCTGGCATAAATAAGTGAACCATATGAAATGTTCCCAATGTTCTAACATGTGGCTGCTGAGGTAAATGAACATGATTTCCATGGCAAGTCTTTGGTGTAGTACCTCTCACTGAAAATGTAATATCCTGGACAAAAGACTTGGAACTTTGAAAATTATATTTCTGAGTCTTACAACACATCATTGCCACATTTCCACCTAGAAACGTCTTATATTTTCACCTGTTCACACATTCAGAGTATACATCTATACCTTCACCTGTTCACACATTCAGAGTATACATCTATACCTTCACCTGTTCACACATTCAGAGTATACATCTATACCTTCACCTGTTCGCACATTCAGAGTATACATCTATACCTTCACCTGTTCACACATTCAGAGTATACATCTATACCTTCACCTGTTCACACATTCAGAGTATACATCTATACCTTCACCTGTTCACACATTCAGAGTATACATCTATACCTTCACCTGTTCACACATTCAGAGTATACATCTATACCTTCACCTGTTCACACATTCAGAGTATACATCTATACCTTCACCTGTTCACACATTCAGAGTATACATCTATACCTTCACCTGTTCACACATTCAGAGTATACATCTATACCTTCACCTGTTCACACATTCAGAGTATACATCTATACCTTCACCTGTTCACACATTCAGAGTATACATCTATACCTTTGTCAGATGTCAGAGTGTTACAGTCAAGTCAGAAATACAAATGTACCATGCGCTGTAATGGAGACTGTTGGGAATGTTGTCCACGAATCCATATTCATGAAGGTCGATCTACTTTCAACAGCCAGTGTACGATGGCAGAGTACAGAGGAATCCAAAAATCAGTTTCTGAGTTACTGGACATGAATGCTTCTCACCTTTTACATGAAGGGGAGTTATCTCACTTGGATCATCCAAAGTCACCAAGATGGGAACCTGAAACAAAGTAGTTGTAAAATTTTCCATCAATGCCTCAGACTGAAGATTGTATGAATATAGTCTCAACATTACAGGGGTCATATCTGCAATATATAGCACAATTATGACAAATTTGTAAGGCAAGAATCAAAAGAATTACCTAAATGTAAATGTTGACAACACCATCAGGTTTAGATAACACTCATGGCTGCCTTCTCAGATTTGATGTTATGAAAATACACACAAAATGAACCTAGAACTATAACTATATGATATGGTCAAAATCGGAAGTCAGAAATTTGAAGTCTGAGAAATGATTACTCTGAATATACATGCTCCAAATTGAACTGTACGTCTCAGTAAACCTGAACTTTTAAGTCCTCAAGAATTTACTGATATATATATATATATGTACACATGTTCAATACATCACGGAATAAATGTGCTGTGAAAATGTTCACTTTGACAAACATGTACTTTAATTCGACAAATGTTACAAAATTAGACAATAAAAATAATTGCTCACTCAGGTCCATGCATTTCAATAGATTAGTATGTATTGCCAGGATTGTTCTTGACTGTAGTTGCAGTCCGTGAGGTCATGATTGTAATTGGCTGTTGATAGCGCTGATGGTAATTGGCTGTTGATAGTGTTTATGGTAATTGGCTGCTGATAGTGTTGATGAGCATAATTGTTATTGTCTGTTGATAGTGTTGGCCATAATTGTTATTGTCTGTTGATAGTGTTGGCCATAATTGTTATTGACTGTAGATATAGTGTTGATAGCCATAATTGTTTTTGGCTGTTGATAGTGTTGGCCATAATTGTTATTGACTGTTGATAGTGTAGATGGCCATTATTGTTATTGGCTGTTCATAGTGTTGATGGCCATAATTGTTATTGACTGTTGGTAGTGTTGATGGCCATAATTATTTTTGGCTGTTCATAGTGTCGATGGCCATAATTGTTATTGACTGTAGATAGTGTTGATAGCCATAATTGTTTTTGGCTGTTGATAGTGTTGATGGCCATAATACTGACGGTCACGGATACGTAAAGGGGAACAACTTTGCTGACATACCGGTAGAGGGCGGAGTGCAGAGGGGGTCAGATTTATCCTGCAGCCATACGATAGCTTGCGACGCTACGAATATATACATTTTGATACATTTGTATTATGACGTTCTCTTGTGACGTTTGTTATTTGGACCGCCAACAATGGTATCGCGAGTGGCGCCATCACAATATGGATTGTTGCAACGTCATAGCGAATGATCGACGTCACAGAAGAATATACCAGATTCTTCAATTCATTTGGACTAGAAATATATATCTTACATCATACAACAAGAGCGCCTCGTGTGTCTGTCAATATGTTAGGATAGTCACTCTGCAGTACATCTGTTTTAATTTCATGTTGACCGCCCATTTATCGAACTGGAAACTGTTTTGCGTCAATTTCCTTTGATCCACCATGTTAACAATCTTCGATCTGACCCCCAAGCAGTCACGCCCTCTGCCGTGACGTTGGTAAAGTTGTTTCCCTTTGTACATCCGTGACCGTCGGTATTGTTATTGACTGTTGATAGTGTTGATGGCCATAATTGTTTTTGGCTGTTCATAGTGTTGATGGCCATTATTGTTATTGACTGTAGATAGTGTTGATAGCCATAATTGTTTTTGGCTGTTGATAGTGTTGATGGCCATAATTGTTATTGGCAGTTGATGGCCATAATTGTTATTGACTGTTGATAGTGTAGATGGCCATAATTGTTTTTGGCTGTTGATAGTGTTGATGGCCATAATTGTTTTTGGCTGTTGATAGTGTTCATGGCCATAATTGTTATTGGCTGTTGATAGTGTAGATGGTCATAATTGTTTTTGGCTGTTGATAGTGTTGATGGCCATAATTGTTTTTGGCTGTTGATAGTGTGGATGGCCATTATTGTTATTGGCTGTTGATAGTATAGATGGCCATAAATGTCATTGACTGTTGATAGTGTTGATGGCCATAATTGGTTGTAGATAGCATGTATGGTCAGGATTATGATTGGTTGTAGATAGCATGTATGATCAGGATTATGATTGGTTGTAGATAGCATGTATGATCAGGATTATGATTGATTGTAGATAGCGTGTATGATCAGGATTATGATTGGTTGTAGATAGCATGTATGATCAGGATTATGATTGGTTGTAGATAGCGTGTATGATCAGGATTATGATTGGTTGTAGATAGCATGTATGATCAGGATTATGATTGGTTGTAGATAGCATGTATGATCAGGATTATGATTGGTTCTAGATAGCGTGTATGATCAGGATTATGATTGATTGTAGATAGCGTGTATGATCAGGATTATGATTGGTTGTAGATAGCGTGTATGATCAGGATTATGATTGGTTGTAGATAGCATGTATGATCAGGATTATGATTGATTGTAGATAGCGTGTATGATCAGGATTATGATTGGTTGCAGATAGCATGTATGATCAGGATTATGATTGGTTGTAGATAGCATGTATGATCAGGATTATGATTGATTGTAGATAGCGTGTATGATCAGGATTATGATTGGTTGTAGATAGCATGTATGATCAGGATTATGATTGGTTGTAGATAGCATGTATGATCAGGATTATGATTGGTTGTAGATCATCAGGTTATGATTGGTTGTAGATAGCGTGTATGATCCAGGTTATGATTGGTTGTAGATAGCGTGTATGATCAGGATTATGATCGGTTGTAGATAAACGTGTATGATCAGGATTATGATTAGTTGTAGATAGCATGTATGATCAGGATTATGATTGGTTGTAGATAGCATGTATGATCAGGATTATGATTGGTTGTAGATAGCATGTATGATCAGGATTATGATTGGTTGTAGATAGCATGTATGATCAGGATTATGATTGGTTGTAGATAGCATGTATGATCAGGATTATGATTGGTTGTAGATCATCAGGATTATGATTGGTTGTAGATAGCGTGTATGATCAGGATTATGATTGGTTGTAGATAGCGTGTATGATCAGGATTATGATTGATTGTAGATAGCGTGTATGATCAGGATTATGATTGGTTGTAGATAGCATGTATGATCAGGATTATGATTGATTGTAGATAGCGTGTATGATCAGGATTATGATTGGTTGTAGATAGCATCATGGCAGCCAAGTTGCTAATTGGTTAAATCAGATCATTGATGATCAGGATATGATGGTGTGGATCTGCATATGATGATCAGGATTGCAGTGCTGGCTGCTAGTGTGCATATACAAATGGGATTATTGATTGTAGATAGCGTGTATGATCAGGATTATGATTGGTTGTAGATAGCATGTATGATCAGGATTATGATTGGTTGTAGATAGCGTGTATGATCAGGATTATGATTGGTTGTAGATAGCATGTATGATCAGGATTATGATTGGTTGTAGATAGCATGTATGATCAGGATTATGATTGGTTCTAGATAGCGTGTATGATCAGGATTATGATTGATTGTAGATAGCGTGTATGATCAGGATTATGATTGGTTGTAGATAGCGTGTATGATCAGGATTATGATTGGTTGTAGATAGCATGTATGATCAGGATTATGATTGATTGTAGATAGCGTGTATGATCAGGATTATGATTGGTTGCAGATAGCATGTATGATCAGGATTATGATTGGTTGTAGATAGCATGTATGATCAGGATTATGATTGATTGTAGATAGCGTGTATGATCAGGATTATGATTGGTTGTAGATAGCATGTATGATCAGGATTATGATTGGTTGTAGATAGCATGTATGATCAGGATTATGATTGGTTGTAGATCATCAGGATTATGATTGGTTGTAGATAGCGTGTATGATCAGGATTATGATTGGTTGTAGATAGCGTGTATGATCAGGATTATGATCGGTTGTAGATAGCGTGTATGATCAGGATTATGATTGGTTGTAGATAGCATGTATGATCAGGATTATGATTGGTTGTAGATAGCATGTATGATCAGGATTATGATTGGTTGTAGATAGCATGTATTATCAGGATTATGATTGGTTGTAGATAGCATGTATGATCAGGATTATGAATGGTTGTAGATAGCATGTATGGTCAGGATTATGAATGGTTGTATATAGCATGTATGATCAGGATTATGATTGGTTGTAGATAGCATGTATGATCAGTATTATGATTGGTTGTAGATCATCAGGATTATGATTGGTTGTAGATAGCGTGTATGATCAGGATTATGATTGGTTGTAGATAGCGTGTATGATCAGGATTATGATTGGTTGTAGATAGCATGTATGGTCAGGATTATGATTGGTTGTAGATAGCATGTATGATCGGGATTATGATTGGTTGTAGATAGCATGTATGATCAGGATTATGATTGGTTGTAGATAGCATGTATGATCAGGATTATGATTGGTTGTAGATAGCGTGTATGATCAGCATTATGATTGGTTGTAGATAGCATGTATGATCAGGATTATGATTGGTTGTAGATAGCATGTATGATCAGGATTATGATTGGTTGTAGATAGCATGTATGGTCAGGATTATGATTGGTTGTAGATAGCATGTATGATCGGGATTATGATTGGTTGTAGATAGCGTGTATGATCAGGATTATGATTGATTGTAGATAGCGTGTATGATCAGGATTATGATTGGTTGTAGATAGCATGTATGATCAGGATTATGATTGATTGTAGATAGCGTGTATGATCAGGATTATGATTGGTTGTAGATAGCGTGTATGATCATGATTATGATTGGTTGTAGATAGCATGTATGATCAGGATTATGATTGGTTGTATATAGGATGTATGATCAGGATTATGATTGTAAAAAAATCTGGAAAATACTATCCTAGCACTTTAGGCCGGGGTCCAGTGCAGATTGTCATCTAAATTCAACGCACAATTTTGTATTGATTTTTTCCTTGTAACCAAATATTTCCAGTACATAATTCAAATACTGGACAAACAATGCTCCATCAAATACTGGACAAACAATGCTCCATCAAATACTGGACAAACAATGCTCCATCAAATACTGGACAAACAATGCTCCATCAAATACTGGACAAACAATGCTCCATCAAATACTGGACAAACAATGCTCCATCAAATACTGGACAAACAATGCTCCATCAAATACTGGACAAACAATGCTCCATCAAATACTGGACAAACAATGCTCCATCAAATACTGGACAAACAATGCTCCATCAAAGCAAGTATGATGTAGATGCCCAACTACTGGAAGCAAATGAATTTTGCTCTGTCATCATGGTCATGTCTGTGCCCTCAACATCACATTGTGAGGAAGTGAACAAACAGGTTAAATTCTCATTAGATTTGATAAGTTTGAGTTTAGAATCATGATTTTTCAAGTCACTCTTTCCAGTGGTCCCTATTTCAGTTGATTTCACATGGCAGGCCTATTTTATGGTCGCCACTGCTATATTTTTCTTCCAGCCACGAAAATTTAAATTTGTTTTTGACTCCAGTTTCAAAGTCCTTGAGGTCAGTCATCATGTCAACAACTTGACATAGTCGACTCTCAACTATAAATACGTCTGACATTGTCAACAGTTGAATCAAACAAACTTTGCTTTGAAAGCTGGCGCCAATAAACACGGGTGAACACGAGGTAACGTACTGCTTTCCGTTACATTCACGACACATTAGCGAGAACTAACATGCCCTCAGCTACTCAGACTGCAAACAGAGCTGTCGGAAATCAGCATTCTCTGACATACTTAACAGCAAAGCTGCATACAAACCGAGTCTATTTTGGGGAACACCACTCTGCAGGGAGATCGCAAATATAGTATCGCCGACCTCTCCGGAAATGGTTATTTCGAACTTATTAAACCCCCGGAGGTTCACAACTCGAATTTTGATCACATAATTAATATTTTTGGGGCATTCTCAAACCCAAGCCAATTAATTTTTTGTTTGCTAGAATGGTTCAACGGGCATTCATTATCGACGAAAATAACAACAACAACAACATGGTTTGGTGAGACAGAAAATAGGAAAATCCGGGAATTTTTTTGAGATTCTGAAAAATCCGGAAATCCGGATATATGCGGATCACTTCAATCTCTGGTATGATCATGATTGTTATTGGATGTAGCTAGTGTGTATGATCAGGATTGTTCTTGGATGTAGCTAGTGTGTATGATCAGGATTGTGCTTTGCTGTTCAGTGACAGTAAAAGGGTACATTGTCATGGTTGGTTATAGATACCACGTGTATGACCTATGATGATTGTGAGTAGTAGTTTCAACAATTTTGTTCAGTCACATCGCAACATTGCCTACACGACATGAGAGTGCCCTGAGTTGCCCTATTATCCTGGACACTGATCAGCTCAGCCAGTACAGCACCCATTCACTCATCCAAGAATTGATTGGGCTTCATGTCGTTTGCAGTCATTGTGATGGCTGTAACTAATGTGTATGACCATGACTGTTAATGACTGGATAGTAGGTATGATGATGACCGTATATGCTATATACAACCAATCAGAATCACAACCATATATGCTATTTTCAGGGCCTATTCATCATGCGAAGAAGGGAACATGTTCAACCTGGAAAAGCTACCCTACAAGCTGTACTGTACACGGTATTCCTGGTTTGAAGATCCTTACACGACGAACTTCTCATTTCAGCCAATCACAATCCTGACCACACAAACTATCTACAGTCAATCACAATCATTGCTGTAATCCATAAATGGAGTTGTTAAAGGGAGATGAGGAAAGATTAGATGTGAAAAACCTGCACTGAACACCTCAACATCTTGCCTTTTGGCGTGATTCGCTGAAGTTGTAGCAGTATTGCAAGCATACATGCAGAGCAAACTTTCCATATACAGGTGTACATGTAAATTTTCGCCTAACAAAAACCTTAGGATGAAAAGGGTACAAATTCAAACCATGATAATTTTGGACAAACAATTATATTTCATGTCACAAATAGCACATACACATCCTCAAATCATATGTGGCAAGTGTGAAAATCGTCCAAAGAAAGACAGCTTCAGCAAAATTTCCATGTACAGGTGTACATTATCATTGGCGAATTACTAATTACTAATAATTTAGTGGAAAAAAAAATTTCATATGATAAATAGGACAGGTACATCCTCTAATAAAAAAGAAACATGTGTACTAAGTTACATAATCGTTCAGAGACATCTGTCAACTTAAGCAAACCAGCTATGTACACTTTTGCAAAACAAATTACGAAGCTGCGCATCAAAAAAAATCCCTCGGCTCTGGGCTCCAGCCGTTCATAATGTATTCAATCTGAACCAAGATGTCAGGAACACCAAGCAGTCAAGTGAGAAATATACAGATTATCAAAAATTTTGCAAATAAAAATGGCTCCTAAGGTTTCCGTCCAATCAGAGAAACCTGTTTTCATTACATAAGTCTCTTGATGCATCAATGATGTATACCAAATTTTACATCAAGCATTTGAATGGTATCAGAGATATACATCATTAAAGATTTTGCATGAGTTAAAGATGGACGCCCATCCTTCCCGCCACTCAGAGGAACTGATGTGGTTATTCATTCATGCAAGTCTCTTGATACATCGATGCTGTATACCAAGTTTCATATAGAACACTGAAATGCTATCGGAGATATACATCATTAAAGATTTTGCATAATTAAAGATTTTGCATAATTCAAGATGGCCACCAAGGTTTCTGCCAATCAGAGAAAACAATTGTCATTTATCGTAAGCCTTTTGATGCATCGATGATGTATACCAAATTTCACATTGAGCACTTGAACGGTATCGGAGATAGAGATCATCAAAGATTTTGAATAAATTAAACATGGCCACCATGGTTTCCACCGAATCAGGAAAACTGGTTTGGTTTTTCCGTTCAAGTTTCTTGATGCATAGATGATCGATCCCCGGGAGCGGCAAGGGGCGACTAATGATCATGATTGTGATGAAATGTGGCTAGTTTGTATGTCCATGATGGTGATTGACTAGTTATATTGTGTATGATCATGATTGTGATTGACTGTAGTTATATTGTGAATGTCCATGATTGTGATTGACTGTAGTTATATTGTGTATGTCCATGATTGTGATTGATTGTAGTTATATTGTGTATGATCATGATTGTGATTGACTGTAGTTATATTGTGTATAATCATGATTGTGATTGACTGTAGTTATATTGTGTATGTCCATGATTGTGATTGACTGTAGTTATATTGTGTATGATCATGATTGTGATTGACTGTAGTTATATTGTGTATGTCTATGACTGATTGATTGTAGTTATATTGTGTATGATCATGATTGTGATTGACTGTAGTTATATTGTATATGATCAGGATTGTAATTGGCTGTAGTTATATTGTTCATGATTGTGATTGGCTGTAGTTATATTGTGTATGTCCATGATTGTGATTGACTGTAGTTATATTGTGTATTATTGTGATTGACTGTAGTTATATTGTGTATGATTGTTATTGACTGTGGTTATATTGTGTATGTCCATGATTGTGATTGATTGTAGTTATATTGTGTATGATCATGATTGTGATTGACTGTAGTTATATTGTGTATGTCCATGATTGTGATTGATTGTAGTTATATTGTGTATGTCCATGATTGTGATTGACTGTAGTTATATTGTGTATGATCATGATTGTGATTTACTGTAGTTATATTGTGTATGTCCATGATTGTGATTGACTGTAGTTATATTGTGTATGATCATGATTGTGATTGACTGTAGTTATATTGTGTATGTCCATGATTGTGATTGACTGTAGTTATATTGTGTATGTCCATGATTGTGATTGATTGTAGTTATATTGTGTATGATCATGATTGTGATTGACTGTAGTTATATTGTGAATGTCCATGATTGTGATTGACTGTCGTTATATTGTGTATGTCCATGATTGTGATTGATTGTAGTTATATTGTGTATGATCATGATTGTGATTGACTGTAGTTATATTGTGTATAATCATGATTGTGATTGACTGTAGTTATATTGTGTATGTCCATGATTGTGATTGACTGTAGTTATATTGTGTATGATCATGATTGTGATTGACTGTAGTTATATTGTGTATGTCCATGACTGTGATTGATTGTAGTTATATTGTGTATGATCATCATTGTGATTGACTGTAGTTATATTGTATATGATCAGGATTGTAATTGGCTGTAGTTATATTGTTCATGATTGTGATTGGCTGTAGTTATATTGTGTATGTCCATGATTGTAATTGACTGTAGTTATATTGTGAATGTCCATGATTGTGATTGGCTGTAGTTATATTGTGTATGATCATGATTGTGATTGGCTGTAGTTATATTGTGTATGTCCACGATTGTGATTGACTGTAGTTATATTGTGTATTATCATGATTGTGATTGACTGTAGTTATATTGTGTATGTCCGTGATTGTGATTTACTGTAGTTATATTGTGTATGTCCATCATTGTGATTGACTGTAGTTATATTGTGTATGTCCATTATTGTGATTGATTGTAGTTATATTGTGTATGTCCATGATTGTGATTGACTGTAGTTATATTGTGTATGTCCATGATTGTGATTGACTGTAGTTATATTGTGTATGTCCATGATTGTGATTGACTGTAGTTATATTGTGTATGATCATGATTGTGATTGAGTGTAGTTATATTGTGTATGTCCATGATTGTGATTGACTGTAGTTATATTGTGTATCATCATGATTGTGATTGACTGTAGTTATATTGTGTATGATCATGATTGTGATTGACTGTAGTTATATTGTGTATGTCCATGATTGTGATTGACTAGTTATATTGTGTATGATCATGATTGTGATTGATTGTAGTTATATTGTGTATGTCCATGATTGTGATTGACTGTAGTTATATTGTGTATCATCATGATTGTGATTGACTGTAGTTATATTGTGTATGATCATGATTGTGATTGACTGTAGTTATATTGTGTATGTCCATGATTGTGATTGGCTGTAGTTATATTGTGTATGATCATGATTGTGATTGACTGTAATTATATTGTGTATGATCATGATTGTGATTGACTGTAGTTATATTGTGTATGATCATGATTGTGATTGACTGTAATTACATTGTGTATGATCATGATTGTGATTGACTGTAGTTATATTGTGTATGTCCATGATTGTGATTGACTGTAGTTATATTGTGAATGTCCATTATTGTGATTGGCTGTAGTTATATTGTGTATGATCATGATTGTGATTGACTGTAATTATATTGTGAATGTCCATGATTGTGATTGACTGTAGTTATATTGTGTATGATCATGATTGTGATTGACTGTAATTATATTGTGTATGATCATGATTGTGATTGACTGTAGTTATATTGTGTATGTCCATGATTGTGATTGACTGCAGTTATATTGTGTATGTCCATGATTGTGATTGACTGTAGTTATATTGTGTATGTCCATGATTGTGATTGACTGTAGTTATATTGTGTATGATCATGATTGTGATTGACTGTAGTTATATTGTGAATGTCCATGATTGTGATTGACTGTAGTTATATTGTTCATGATTGTGATTGACTGTAGTTATATTGTGTATGATCATGATTGTGATTGGCTGTAGTTATATTGTGTATGTCCACGATTGTGATTGACTGTAGTTATATTGTGCATGATCATGATTGTGATTGACTGTAGTTATATTGTGTATGTCCGTGATTGTGATTGACTGTAGTTATATTGTGTATGTCCATGATTGTGATTGACTGTAGTTATATTGTGTATGTCCATGATTGTGATTGACTGTAGTTATATTGTGTATGATTGTGATTGACTGTAGTTATATTGTGTATGTCCATGATTGTGATTGATTGTAGTTATATTGTGTATCATCATGATTGTGATTGACTGTAGTTATATTGTGAATGTCCATGATTGTGATTGACTGTAGTTATATTGTGTATGATCATGATTGTGATTGACTGCAGTTATATTGTGTATGTCCATGATTGTGATTGATTGTAGTTATATTGTGTATGTCCATGATTGTGATTGACTGTAATTATATTGTGTATGATCATGATTGTGATTGACTGTAGTTATATTGTGTATGATCATGATTGTGATTGACTGTAGTTATATTGTGTATGTCCATGATTGTGATTGACTGTAGTTATATTGTGTATGTCCACGATTGTGATTGACTGTAGTTATATTGTGTATGTCCATGATTGTGATTGACTGTAGTTATATTGTGTATGTCCATGATTGTGATTTACTGTAGTTATATTGTGTATGTCCATGATTGTGATTGACTGTAGTTATATTGTGAATGTCCATGATTGTGATTGACTGTAGTTATATTGTGTATGTCCATGATTGTGATTGATTGTAGTTATATTGTGTATGATCATGATTGTGATTGACTGTAGTTACATTGTGAATGTCCATGATTGTGATTGACTGTAGTTATATTGTGTATGATCATGATTGTGATTGACTGTAGTTATATTGTGTATGATCATGATTGTGATTGACTGTAGTTATATTGTGTATGATCATGATTGTGATTGATTGTAGTTATATTGTGTATGATCATGATTGTGATTGACTGTAGTTATATTGTGTATAATCATGATTGTGATTGACTGTAGTTATATTGTGTATGTTCATGATTGTGATTGATTGCAGTTATATTGTGTATGATCATGATTGTGATTGACTGTAGTTATATTGTGTATGATCATGATTGTGATTGACTGTAGTTATATTGTGTATGTCCATGACTGTGATTGATTGTAGTTATATTGTGTATGATCATGATTGTGATTGACTGTAGTTATATTGTATATGATCAGGATTGTAATTGGCTGTAGTTATATTGTTCATGATTGTGATTGGCTGTAGTTATATTGTGTATGTCCATGATTGTAATTGACTGTAGTTATATTGTGAATGTCCATGATTGTGATTGGCTGTAGTTATATTGTGTATGATCATGATTGTGATTGGCTGTAGTTATATTGTGTATGTCCACGATTGTGATTGACTGTAGTTATATTGTGTATGATCATGATTGTGATTGACTGTAGTTATATTGTGTATGTCCATGATTGTGATTGACTGTAGTTATATTGTGTATGATCATGATTGTGATTGACTGTAGTTATATTGTATATGATCATGATTGTGATTGACTGTAGTTATATTGTGTATGATCATGATTGTGATTGACTGTAGTTATATTGTGTATGTCCATGATTGTGATTGACTGTAGTTATATTGTGTATGATCATGATTGTGATTGATTGTAGTTATATTGTGTATGATCATGATTGTGATTGACTGTAGTTATATTGTGTATGTCCATGATTGTGATTGATTGTAGTTATATTGTGTATGATCATCATTGTTATTGACTGTAGTTATATTGTGTATGTCCATGATTGTGATTGACTGTAGTTATATTGTGTATTATTATGATTGTGATTGATTGTAGTTATATTGTGTATGATCATGATTGTGATTGACTGTAGTTATATTGTGTATAATCATGATTGTGATTGACTGTAGTTATATTGTGTATGTCCATGATTGTGATTGATTGCAGTTATATTGTGTATGATCATGATTGTGATTGACTGTAGTTATATTGTGTATGATCATGATTGTGATTGACTGTAGTTATATTGTGTATGTCCATGACTGTGATTGATTGTAGTTATATTGTGTATGATCATGATTGTGATTGACTGTAGTTATATTGTATATGATCAGGATTGTAATTGGCTGTAGTTATATTGTTCATGATTGTGATTGGCTGTAGTTATATTGTGTATGTCCATGATTGTGATTGACTGTAGTTATATTGTGTATTATTGTGATTGACTGTAGTTATATTGTGTATGATTGTTATTGACTGTGGTTATATTGTGTATGTCCATGATTGTGATTGATTGTAGTTATATTGTGTATGATCATGATTGTGATTGACTGTAGTTATATTGTGTATGTCCATGATTGTGATTGATTGTAGTTATATTGTGTATGTCCATGATTGTGATTGACTGTAGTTATATTGTGTATGATCATGATTGTGATTTACTGTAGTTATATTGTGTATGTCCATGATTGTGATTGACTGTAGTTATATTGTGTATGATCATGATTGTGATTGACTGTAGTTATATTGTGTATGTCCATGATTGTGATTGACTGTAGTTATATTGTGTATGTCCATGATTGTGATTGATTGTAGTTATATTGTGTATGATCATGATTGTGATTGACTGTAGTTATATTGTGAATGTCCATGATTGTGATTGACTGTAGTTATATTGTGTATGTCCATGATTGTGATTGATTGTAGTTATATTGTGTATGATCATGATTGTGATTGACTGTAGTTATATTGTGTATAATCATGATTGTGATTGACTGTAGTTATATTGTGTATGTCCATGATTGTGATTGACTGTAGTTATATTGTGTATGATCATGATTGTGATTGACTGTAGTTATATTGTGTATGTCCATGACTGTGATTGATTGTAGTTATATTGTGTATGATCATCATTGTGATTGACTGTAGTTATATTGTATATGATCAGGATTGTAATTGGCTGTAGTTATATTGTTCATGATTGTGATTGGCTGTAGTTATATTGTGTATGTCCATGATTGTAATTGACTGTAGTTATATTGTGAATGTCCATGATTGTGATTGGCTGTAGTTATATTGTGTATGATCATGATTGTGATTGGCTGTAGTTATATTGTGTATGTCCACGATTGTGATTGACTGTAGTTATATTGTGTATTATCATGATTGTGATTGACTGTAGTTATATTGTGTATGTCCGTGATTGTGATTTACTGTAGTTATATTGTGTATGTCCATCATTGTGATTGACTGTAGTTATATTGTGTATGTCCATTATTGTGATTGATTGTAGTTATATTGTGTATGTCCATGATTGTGATTGACTGTAGTTATATTGTGTATGTCCATGATTGTGATTGACTGTAGTTATATTGTGTATGTCCATGATTGTGATTGACTGTAGTTATATTGTGTATGATCATGATTGTGATTGAGTGTAGTTATATTGTGTATGTCCATGATTGTGATTGACTGTAGTTATATTGTGTATCATCATGATTGTGATTGACTGTAGTTATATTGTGTATGATCATGATTGTGATTGACTGTAGTTATATTGTGTATGTCCATGATTGTGATTGACTAGTTATATTGTGTATGATCATGATTGTGATTGATTGTAGTTATATTGTGTATGTCCATGATTGTGATTGACTGTAGTTATATTGTGTATCATCATGATTGTGATTGACTGTAGTTATATTGTGTATGATCATGATTGTGATTGACTGTAGTTATATTGTGTATGTCCATGATTGTGATTGGCTGTAGTTATATTGTGTATGATCATGATTGTGATTGACTGTAATTATATTGTGTATGATCATGATTGTGATTGACTGTAGTTATATTGTGTATGATCATGATTGTGATTGACTGTAATTACATTGTGTATGATCATGATTGTGATTGACTGTAGTTATATTGTGTATGTCCATGATTGTGATTGACTGTAGTTATATTGTGAATGTCCATTATTGTGATTGGCTGTAGTTATATTGTGTATGATCATGATTGTGATTGACTGTAATTATATTGTGAATGTCCATGATTGTGATTGACTGTAGTTATATTGTGTATGATCATGATTGTGATTGACTGTAATTATATTGTGTATGATCATGATTGTGATTGACTGTAGTTATATTGTGTATGTCCATGATTGTGATTGACTGCAGTTATATTGTGTATGTCCATGATTGTGATTGACTGTAGTTATATTGTGTATGTCCATGATTGTGATTGACTGTAGTTATATTGTGTATGATCATGATTGTGATTGACTGTAGTTATATTGTGAATGTCCATGATTGTGATTGACTGTAGTTATATTGTTCATGATTGTGATTGACTGTAGTTATATTGTGTATGATCATGATTGTGATTGACTGTAGTTATATTGTGTATGTCCACGATTGTGATTGACTGTAGTTATATTGTGTATGATCATGATTGTGATTGACTGTAGTTATATTGTGTATGATCATGATTGTGATTGACTGTAGTTATATTGTGTATGTCCATGACTGTGATTGATTGTAGTTATATTGTGTATGATCATGATTGTGATTGACTGTACTTATATTGTATATGATCAGGATTGTAATTGGCTGTAGTTATATTGTTCATGATTGTGATTGGCTGTAGTTATATTGTGTATGTCCATGATTGTAATTGACTGTAGTTATATTGTGAATGTCCATGATTGTGATTGGCTGTAGTTATATTGTGTATGATCATGATTGTGATTGGCTGTAGTTATATTGTGTATGTCCACGATTGTGATTGACTGTTGCTATATTGTGTATTATCATGATTGTGATTGACTGTAGTTATATTGTGTATGTCCGTGATTGTGATTTACTGTAGTTATATTGTGTATGTCCATCATTGTGATTGACTGTAGTTATATTGTGTATGTCCATGATTGTGATTGACTGTAGTTATATTGTGTATGATCATGATTGTGATTGACTGTAGTTATATTGTGTATGATCATGATTGTGATTGACTGTAGTTATATTGTGTATGTCCATGATTGTGATTTACTGTAGTTATATTGTGTATGATCATGATTGTGATTGACTGTAGTTATATTGTGTATGATCATGATTGTGATTGACTGTAGTTATATTGTGTATCATCATGATTGTGATTGACTGTAGTTATATTGTGTATGATCATGATTGTGATTGACTGTAGTTATATTGTGTATGATCATGATTGTGATTGACTGTAGTTATATTGTGTATCATCATGATTGTGATTGACTGTAGTTATATTGTGTATGTCCATGATTGTGATTGACTGTAGTTATATTGTGTATGATCATGATTGTGATTGACTGTAGTTATATTGTGTATGATCATGATTGTGATTGACTGTAGTTATATTGTGTATGTCCATGATTGTGATTGGCTGTAGTTATATTGTGTATGTCCATGATTGTGATTGACTGTAGTTATATTGTGTATCATCATGATTGTGATTGACTGTAGTTATATTGTGTATGTCCATGATTGTGATTGACTGTAGTTATATTGTGTATGTCCATGATTGTGATTGACTGTAGTTATATTGTGTATGTCCATCATTGTGATTGACTGTAGTTATATTGTGTATGTCCATCATTGTGATTGGCTGTAGTTATATTGTGTATGTCCATCATTGTGATTGACTGTAGTTATATTGTGTATCATCATGATTGTGATTGACTGTAGTTATATTGTGTATGATCATGATTGTGATTGACTGTAGTTATATTGTGTATGTCCATGATTGTGATTGACTGTAGTTATATTGTGTATGTCCATGATTGTGATAGACTGTAGTTATATTGTGTATGATCATGATTGTGATTGACTGTAGTTATATTGTGTATGTCCATGATTGTGATTGACTGTAGTTATATTGTGTATGATCATGATTGTGATTGACTGTAGTTATATTGTGTATGTCCATGATTGTGATTGACTGTAGTTATATTGTGTATGATCATGATTGTGATTGACTGTAGTTATATTGTGTATGATCATTATTATGCTTGGTTATTGATGGTGTGTATGTTTTAAACCACACTTTGACCACAGCTCCCGAGCCTGTGCTAGGACCTGTGTGGTTACTTCATAGTGCCCACATGAACAGCTGTAATAAAAGCGCAACTTCCATTTTGGAATCCTCTGTATTGTTGCCTGATTGTGAGGTGGCTAGGGAAACTTCCTGTGAAGTCATATGGTTGTTGAGTTTTAGTGGCTAGACATCTCACCAATCATTGTCATTGACTATTGATAGAGTGTATGGTCAAAATTGTGATTGATTGTTGATAGCGTGTACGAACATGCTTGTGATTGGCAGATTATATCGTGCATACCCATGCTTGTGATGGGCTGTTGACAGCAAAAATGGGGCCCGTTTGTCATGTAAGGAAAACACAATAGGTGACTACATTATGGGAACTTTGTTAATCATGGAAAAGCTACCCGAGAAGCTGTAATGCGCACAGTGTTCCCGGTTTGAAGATTCTTACATGACGAACTTCCCACGTGGCCATTACTGTGACTGGCAGTGGTTAGTGTGTATGGCCATCAATCTGATTGACTGTGGTGTCATGAATATACATGCTATATGCAAATCAATCACCATAGTTATCATACAGGCTATCTACAGCCAACCACAACCTTGACCATACATACTATACATGGTCAATCAATCACCATAGTTATCATACAGGCTATCTACAGCCAACCACAACCTTGACCATACATACTATACATGGTCAATCACCATAGTTATCATACAGGCTATCTACAGCCAACCACAACCTTGACCATACATACTATACATGGTCAATCATTCACCATAGTTATCATACAGGCTATCTACAGCCAACCCCAACCTTGACCATACATACTATACATGGTCAATCACCATAGTTATCATACAGGCTATCTACAGCCAACCACAACCTTGACCATACATACTATACATGGTCAATCATTCACCATAGTTATCATACAGGCTATCTACAGCCAATCACAACCTTGACCATACATACTATACATGGTCAATCATTCACCATAGTTATCATACAGGCTATAGCCAACCACAACCTTGACCATACATATTATACATGGTCAATCACCATAGTTATCATACAGGCTATAGCCAACCACAACCTTGACCATACATATTATACATGGTCAATCACCATAGTTATCATACAGGCTATAGCCAACCACAACCTTGACCATACATATTATACATGGTCAATCACCATAGTTATCATACAGGCTATAGCCAACCACAACCTTGACCATACATATTATACATGGTCAATCACCATAGTTATCATACAGGCTATAGCCAACCACAACCTTGACCATACATATTATACATGGTCAATCACCATAGTTATCATACAGGCTATAGCCAACCACAACCTTGACCATACATACTATACATGGTCAATCACCATAGTTATCATACAGGCTATAGCCAACCACAACCTTGACCATACATATTATACATGGTCAATCACCATAGTTATCATACAGGCTATAGCCAACCACAACCTTGACCATACATATTATACATGGTCAATCACCATAGTTATCATACAGGCTATCTACAGCCAACCACAACCTTGACCATACGTACTATACATGGTCAATCATTCACCATAGTTATCATACAGGCTATCTACAGCCAACCACAACCTTGACCATACATACTATACATGGTCAATGAAAGGTTAGAAGCTGGTCCTTGCTTGTATTATTGAAGAATGTATCATATTGATAATGGAGAAAAGCTTTGATGTGAAAAACTTACATTGAACACCTCAAGCTGTTCACAGAATTATCTCCCTTTAACTGGTCTGTCATTCCTCCCAGATATGCACCTGAAATAAATAGCAAAAATTAGGAGTGAATTGATAAAATTACCAAAGAGAATTGATACAATTTTGTATAGGACCTTTAAGTGGATAAAATGAAACATTTTACCGGATATCTACTGCAATCATTCTTTATGTACATCAACATCCAGTTATAGAATCACCATTTAAACTGGTCAGTAATATCCACTTAGACTAGTTTGTCACTGTTATAACATGGACATATCTATAACCATATATAGGTGACTAGTTTGTCACTGTTATAACATGGACATATCTATAACCATATATAGGTGACTAGTTTGTCACTGTTATAATATGGACATATCTATAACCAATGAAATGAAATATAACCATATATAGGTGACAAATAAGTGATAAGCGTTTATCAATTTTGAATAAACAGATTTACAATAGATATTTTAATCTTCAGGAATGTATGATCTGGGATATAGTATTAGAAGCATCGTCACTAAATAATCTGCAAATGACAATTGCTCAAATTACTTTTTGAAAAGGCTAAAAG
>JAVTVY010011478.1:0-49835 GCA_036873755.1 Hanleya hanleyi
CAGAGAGATACATCATGGACACAAACAGGTGTCTCCCATTGATATGTATGGGTCATAAAAACCAACTGGATAACAGATGGCTCAATGGAACCAACTGGATGGCAAATCACTCACAAATTTGGGCATAATGATTCCATAAATCCAACTGGATGACAAGTGGGTCAATAAACACAACTGTATGACAAATGGGTCAATGAAACCATCTGAATGACAAATGGGTCAATGAAACCATTTGGATGACAAATGGGTCTGGGTAAATAAAATCAGTCACCCAGATGATGAATGAGCTAATGAAACCAACTTGATGATAAATGGATCAGTAAAAGCAAATACATGACAAATTGGTCCCATGTAAACTGGATGACAAATGGGTCCATAAAATCAATCAAGATGAATGAGTCAATGAAATCAACTGAATGACAAATGGGTCAATGAAATCAAATTCATGACAAATGGGTCAATGAAACCAATTGGATGACAACTGGGTGGATACAATCAATCCCCCACTTGATGAGTCAATGAAACCAACTGCATGAAAAATGGGTCAATAAAACCACCAGCATGACAAATGGGTCAATGAAACCAACTGGATGACAATTGGGTTCATACAATCAATCTCCAAGATGACGAACGAGTCAATGAAAATAAATGGATGACAAGTGTATCAATGAATACAACTGCATAACATATGGATGGAGGAAACCAACTGGGTAGCAAATGAGTCCATAAAATCAACTGAATGACAATGGATTGCTAAAACCAAGTGGATGACAACTGGGTCATTGAAACCAACGGTATGACAAATGGGTGAATAAAATCAACTGGATGACAAATGGATCAATGTGACCAACTGTACGACCGATAGGTCCATAATATCAATTGTATGAATAATGGATCAACAAAACTAAGTGGATGACAAATGAATACATGTACATGAAGTACACTTAAGGTTACATGTACAGTTGAGTCAATATGTTAGAGAAAGCCACCTCTCCTAAATGGAGGCAAGGTCATTTTTTGCTGAACAACTTTTTATTTGTTCATCAGAACACTCGAAAATTTTCAGATGACTTATGTATTGTTACATGATTTTCTAACGAAAGTGTGCTTAGTCCAATTTTTAACAGAGAAAAAAAAACATGTCTATATATTATGCAAATTGGATTGATGACAAATTAATTTTTGTCGCCTATGGCAGGTGTCTGTTAGTTCGAAATATTCTTGACTTCATAGGGCAAAAACGACCTCTTTTATCTCCATTTTGAGGTAAATGTAAACCTCAAAAACCTAGTAAACAAGTCTCACATATCTATGAGCACCTGCCTTTTAACCCAGCGGATATATGATCATGAATGCATGAATGGTCTGAGAATGTGTGCATTACCAGTCAATAGTGTACCAGATGACCCAATGTGTCAGCTAGTTTATTCAAAATATTATCAAGAAAAGTATCAGGGGGACGTACATGTATATAATACCACCGTTGCCTTAATTGACCTACATGTAAGAACAATGTTCTACAACAAGAATATTATTAAAATTCCTAATAGGATAATAATTTATTGCACCAATTAAAAGTGATTGGGGACTGCTGCCTGCCAACACATGCATTTGTCATGTTTGTTACAGAACACACCCTTTAACCACATACATGCATTTGTCATGTTTGTTACAGAACACACCCTTTAACCACATACATGCATTTGTCATGTTTGTTACAGAACACACCCTTTAACCACAATACATGCATTTGTCATGTTTGTTACAGAACACACCCTTTAACCACATACATGCATTTGTCATGTTTGTTACAGAACACACCCTTTAACCACATACATGCATTTGTCATGTTTGTTACAGAACACACCCTTTAACCACATACATGCATTTGTCATGTTTGTTACAGAACACACCCTTTAACCACATACATGCATTTGTCATGTTTGTTACAGAACACACCCTTTAACCACATACATGCATATGCTACATGTAAGTCTTCTAATAATTCAATCACAGTAAGTGGACTTTTCCACCATATTAACTTTTTGCCCCAAGATCATGATGATGACGCCATTTGACACCCCTTCCTAAACAATGCAGGCTTTTCTGGGCTGCACCATAGACCTTTTCAGTGATCACCAGTAAATTGCCAGGTACAAATCTATTGGACATGTTGGAGGGCTGGGGTCAAAGGTTTATTAACTTTTTTATTTTATTTTTACAGTGACCAATAATTTAGCATGTTTAACATTTCCAGAATTGAAATATTATTGAGTGAAGTTCATTAATTAATTTATTACATAGAAGGGGTCGAATGGTGTCATCATGGACCAGGGAGGGGCATCAAATGGCATCACTATGGGGCAATGGTAGTAAATCTACCAGAATAATAACCAGAACAACAGAATAATAAGTGAGACAATGAATAAAAAAAATCGACCATAGAGGTCCATGTCCCCCGCTAGCAGCACCAGTTATGGTGGGTTACATCCACCATAACTGGCGCTGCTGCTGCGGGGGCCATGGACCTCTATGGTCGATTTTTTTTGGTTGATGATATCTCATATCATTGATGAAGAGTATGATTTGAAAATGGAGATATCGCTGATGAGCTTAACATAATCTAATACAGCGGATGGCACCCACATTGGATTATGCACATCCATAAAACATAATACATGACAACTGTCCTCTCACCAATGTCCATGCACTCCCCAAGATTGAAGTCGATCAGTTGAATTATTCTAGAGTTGTTGTCCAGACAAGATGCAACTTATTAAAATGCAACATAATCCAATATCGCTGGCAGATGGCAGCCAAATTGGATTATGCTCGTTCATGAAACACAATCCTAACCGGGATCTCCCCAAGGTCAAGGGACTCCCCAAGTTTGAAGTACATGTACATGTAGATCAGTTGAATCGTACTCCAGCCATCGTCCGGACAAGATCAAACTGCTTAAAATCCAATGAAATCCAGTATGGCTGATGGTGGCCATATTGGATTAAGCACATCCTTGAAAAACAATCCTAATCCTCCTCCCAACAGTGTCAAGGCACTCCCCAGGTATAAAGTAGATCGGTTGAATCGTTCTCGAGTTATTGTCCGGACAAGATCCAACTGCTTATAATCCAATATGGCTGACGGTGGCCATATTAGATTACGCACATTGCTGAAAAACAATCCCAACCGTCCTCTCACCAATGTCAAGGCACACCCCAAATTTGAAGTTGATCGATTAAATCGTTCATGAGTTATTGTCCGGACAAGAAAATCTAAGATCCAACTGCTTATACTCCAATATGGCCGACGGCGGCCAGGGCCTGAATTTTGACGCGAATCCGCGAATCGACTCGCGTAAACATTCGCCTGCTATGTAAAATAGAGAATCTAACTTGATTCGCCTTAAGTCCGACTCTAAAAATCTATTTATTACCCAAAAACGGGAAACGTCAGATCAAGAACGAAATTCTCTGGTACTGCTTTCGTTTTCATGCCAAGGGAAATAACTTGGGAGGTAAAAGTGGGAGGTCGAGCTTAAAGATCAATTCGATTTTACGTTTAACGACACTGGCGAAAATACGAGCCAAATACAAAGGCAAAATTGTCAACGACGTGCTCAGTTACGGTTTGAGCGGCACAACGTACCGGTTGAAGTAGCTCCGGTGTAGCCTTGTTCCATACTACGTGAGAACAAGGCCCCGGCTGTAAACCAGTCACCAGATCGAGTTGTTGGGAAATTGCCGTACGGGCAATATTTGCCGAACCAATTGACCATAACCAATAAAATAATTCGATTCTATGTCCACTTACCTTTCATAATCCTTGTTTATGAGTGACCGTCCGTTTTTAGCTTGGCAAGAGATCGAAACTCGGACGAGGGGGGTAAAACTGTCCACATCTCCGCCATCTTTACATCGATAAGTTTTACATGGACAGTTTAACCCCCCTCGTCCGAGTTTCGATCTCTTGCCAAGCTAAAACGGAGGGTCACTCATAAACAAGGATTTTTATGAAAGGTAAGTGGACATAGAATCCAATTATTTTATTGGTTATGGTCAATTGGTTCGGCAAATATTGCCCGTACGGCAATTTCCCAACAACTCGATCTGGTGACTGGTTTACAGCCGGGGCCTTGTTCTCACGTAGTATGGAACAAGGCTACACCGGAGCTACGGTTGAAGCCGAATTTGGCACGTCATGTTGAAGCCGACGGGCATACAAAATGCACGGAAATCGAAACTGGTGAACCAGTTAACAATAAACTAAAAATCTAACCAGAAACTTTCGGAGGTGCGAGAATTCTGACAAAAAAATGCACTGAAGCCTTTACTATTTGCCAGCGTTTATTTACTGTCTGTCCCAGATAATATATCCCAGACGTTTTTGGCGATATTTCGGAGACAAATAATTGTAGAACATTGAAACTTCACACAGTATATAAACTAAAAAATACAAATTTTTCCCCCACATTGCATTAAAATCTGTTCAGAATTGACGAAAATCTCCAATACCTACCATGTTTATTTTGATCTGCCAATGTGCCACTTTGCAATAAAATTATTACTTTTTAGTTCTACTGAGTGAAGTTTCAATGCCCTCCGATAACTTGTCTCCGAAATATGGCCGAAAACATCTCGGATATATTGTCTAGGACAGACAGTAAGGCGAAAAGAAAAGCCTTAAGACCAATTTGCAGAACAGAGCCATCGTTACTGGATGAGTTACAGGTGTAACCGTGAAACAAAGAAAATAAAGTCTTTTCTTTTTCATGGAAATTATGTTTTTATTTCAGTTCATAGGGATGCAACACTGTAATCAATACCAGAGATACTTGATAAAATTCAAACATTATAAGGGGAATTTGAAACCTGAAATTTCCAAATCTCGACATGAGAATCTTGATTCTCGCGGATCCTTTATGCGAGAATCAACTTGGATTCTCCTAAAATTTAACGAAATTCAGGCCCTGGCGGCCATATTGGATTATGCACATTGCTGAAAAAAAATCCCAACCACCCTTCACTGATGTCAAGGCACTCCCCAAGTTTGAAGTAGATCAGTTGAATCATACTCCAGTTATTGTCCGGACAAGATCAAACTGCTTAAAATCCAATGAAATCCAGTATAGCTGATGGTGGCCATATTGGATTAAGCACGTTCTTGAAAAACAATCCTAATCCTCCTCTCAACAATGTCAAGGCACTCCCCACATATGAAGTAGATCGGTTGAATCGTTCTCGAGTTATTGTCCAGACAAGATCTAACTGCTTATAATCCAATATGGCTGACGGCGGCCATATTAGATTACGCACATTGCTGAAAAACAATCCCAACCGTCCTCTCACCAATGTCAAGGCACACCCCAAGTTTGAAGTTGATCGGTTAAATCGTTCACGAGTTATTGTCCGGACAAGAAAATCTAAGATCCAACTGCTTATAATCCAATATGGCTGACGGCGGCAATATTAGATTACGCACATTGCTGAAAAACAATCCCAACCGTCCTCTCACCAATGTCAAGGCACACCCCAAGTTTGAAGTTGATCGGTTAAATCGTTCACGAGTTATTGTCCGGACAAGAAAATCTAAGATCAAACTGCTTATAATCCAAAATGGCTGACGGCGGCCATATTTGGATTACGCACATTGCTGAAAAACAATCCCAACCGTCCTCTCACCAATGTCAAGGCACACCCCACGTTTGAAGTTGATCGGTTGAATCGTTCACGAGTTATTGTCCGGACAAGAAAAAATTACGGAATTACGGACACCGGTGTTTTTAAGTCCTCCCCACTAAATAGCGGGGGACAAAAAATGAATGACAAATGAGTTAAGAAATCATCAATGATAAATAGGTCGATGAAACCAACTGGAGGACAAATGTGTCCATAAGATTAACTGGATGACAAATTTAATGAAATGATGAGAAGTGGGTGAATGCAACTGGATGACAAACGGATCAAAACACAACCATATGAGAAATGGGTCGATAAATTAAACTAGTTAAGAGTCAATACAGTCAATACATCCAATGACATGTAGATGCCAAAAGTGTCCAGAAATCAACCAGATGACAAAACATTCCATAAAATCAACTGGATTTAGGGTTGCAATGTTACAAATTATTGGATGGCAAATGAGTAAATCACCTGGATGAAAATGGGGTCAATGAAACCAACTACATCGTCATGGCAAAAGGGTCAATGAAACCAACTGGATAGCAAATGGAAAAAATAACCAGACAAAGAATGGGTCAACAACAAAAAACAAGCGTTCTGAGAACCCCAACATCTCGCCTTGCGGGGTCATCCGCCGAATGTGCAGCAGTATTGAAAGCATACATGTAGAGCAAACAATAAGGTCTGGAATAGATGATGTGGTACAGACAATAATGTCTGGAATAGATTATTTGGTAGACAAGAACTTCAGTCCCATGTGGGATTACTGGCATATAAGTTAATCCTATGTAGGATGGATAGGTCAGTGCCGTCTGATTACTGGTGCGTAGGGCAGTCCAGTGTGAGATTACTGCTGGATAGGTCAGTCCCATGTGAGATTACTGCTGGATAGGCCAGTCCTGTGTAGGATTACTGCTGGGTGGACCAGTCCCATGTGTTATTACTGATGGATAGACCAGTACCCTATGGGATTACTGCTGGATAGTCCAGTCCCAAGTGAGATTACTGCTGGATAGGCCAGTCCTGTCTGGGATTACTGCTGGATAGATGAGTCTCGTATGAGATTAATGCTGGATAGGACAGTCCCGTGTGGGATTACTGCTGCATAGGCAGTCCAGTGTGGGATTACTGCTGCATACGGCAATCCTGTGTGGGATTACGGCTGGGGAGGCCAGTCCCATGTGGGATTACTGCTGGATAGGCTAAACCTGTGTGGGATTACAGCGGGATAGGTCAGTCCCATGTAGAATTATGGCTGGATAGGTCAGTGCCATGTGGGATTACTGCTGCATATTGCAGTCCAGTGTCATATTACTTCTGGATAGGTCAGTCCCATGCGAGATTACTGCTGCATAGGCCAGTCCTGTGTGGAATTACTGCTGGATAGGCCAGTCCCATGTGGGATTACTGCTGGATAGGCCAGTCCGGTCTGGGATTACTGCTGGATAGGTCAGTCCAATGTGGCATTACTGCTGGATAGGCCAGTGCCATTTGGGATTACTGCTAAGGTCAGTCCTGTGTGAGATTACTGCTGGATAGGCCAGTCCCAAATAGTCCCGTGTGGGATTACTGCGGAAGAGCTGTGACCTACATGTAGGAAAACATGAAACATGTCCACCAAGTTTTATAATTATCCCATGAAAGGTTCAACAAACTTTCCATTTACAGATCTACATGTAATTTTTTGCCCAACAAAACCTATCAATGGAAAGCTACAAAGTCTAAACTGCAATAATTAGGACAAAAATTCATATTTAATGTCATATTTCTTAAATAGCACATGCACATCGTCGAATCACGTTGAACTTGGGTAGCAAGTGTCAAACTCATTCAATGAAAGCCGACAGCTTTAGAAAACTTTCCATGTACAGGTGTACATGTATACATTATTATTGGCAGATTTACTAGACAAAACCCTCAAAATTTGAACAAAACTTAATATTTCATCTCTTAAATAGCACAGGTACATCTTCTAATCATAAGAAACATGTGTACCAAGTTCATAATCATTCAATGACAACTGACAACTGCAGCAAACTGTGGTGTACAGATGTACATGTGCACTTCAGCTAAACGCAAAACTCTTATCATAGGGATTTTAACATTGGAGCACAGGGGTAGTACCCCCAGGTGGCATACCCACCCCCATATTTTTTTTAAAAATATTTTTTCTAATTTTTCTAGATTTTTTTTTTATTTGCTAAACCAAAAACCTTATCATTTCCAGGCAGGGGACACAGACACCGATGATGACATCCTCTTTCCCCCCTCACAATATCTCCCCTTTATTTCGTAAGGCGAGATAAAAACTGGATAGTAAATGGGTCAATGAAACCAACTATGTTATAAAGGCGACTATCAGACCAATTGGACAATATAAATGTATGGGTCAAACCAACTGGATGGCAATCAACTGAATGACAATGGGTTAGTAACACTAACTGGACGACAACTTTAATAGGGCAATGAAACCAACTGGGACAAGAGCCCAAGGGGCTTCAATATATGCCCGTATATCTGGAATTACATTGGTCCAAATTTGAAGGTTGTTTAATAGCCTTGATTCCAATTGGTAGCTAGCAATCCAGAGAAAGGTCTGCAATTTTGTGCTTCTGAGAATGTAACATATCACATCTAAAATTGAATGATAAACTAAAATGAGCGCAACTCTTGGAAACTCATTGACCTTGGAGCAAGAACCGAGAGCTCACATATTCAACACTGAAATCGACAATAGTCAAACACAAGAAAATAGTAGTTTTCCTGCAAATGGATTTCTTTCAGACGAGAGAATTTTTCAAGAAGGAAGAAGAAAGTGATGAAGTAAACCTTTGTTCTTGAGTTGATAAAGAGGTAGATAAAGAAGTTCATAAAGGACCCCTCTCCCCGTTAAATTAGTACATGTATGGTTTTTATTTCACAACAGTTTAACTAAATATAGCTGTTTCAAACACGGGAGACAACGCCACAGGACAAATGCCATATACATGTAGGGAAGAGAACTCTGAATATTCCAACCCAACACATATAGTCAGCTAAACTTGATTCAGTTTTGGAGGACTGTGACCTTGACCTTTGACAAATTGATGTAGGCTCCTCTTCGCCGTGTGAGTAAGGTATTTGACACCATTCCATACCATGGACAACAAGCGCTGAATGAGCGCAAAGACCTCCGTCGAGGCAACAGGGTCAGTAGGGGAATAGTACATCACTGAATAACATAGGGCCGGATGCCAAGCTCAATTTTGCATTTGTTGACGTGAACTTCACCAATGGTAATTAACGTGAGATTGACGGTTCCCCACTAGCATGTCCAGCTAGGGATGTGGAAGTCACATTCCCCGCAAATAATATTTCTTTGATTTCACGTGCTTGAAATATTGGGGTATGGAATAGAGTATGTTCATGGAAAACCTGGAATACTGCTTGCGACATTAGGCCCCTTCCCACCCACACCTCCCCATGAGAGGACACCCCCACCCAAATCAACACGTTAACGGCAGAAATGAGACCCTGTGTGCCTAGTTTTACCAACTTGCTTGTGATTTTATGCTATAGGCCCTACACATCAACACTTCATATTTTGTATGTGTACAGTATAGCATCCTCATTGACAGAATCCTCTACAAAACACATCTGATTTTACCGACACTTCGTTCTGATCTGTCTCAGCATCATGTGCGGATTCAATGAGCTCGGAATAATTTTGTATACTGGTGTTACAGGTCACCTTCACCATAATGTATCAATTACCATGGACTTGTACATGTATCACATTCATATTGAATGATGATGGCTGATGAGAATATTGCCCATATGGAACAAATGGCTGGATTTCAGCGAATAAACAGTTCATGTTAATCATAAACAACATACAATTAATAATACTATCAAATAATTATGTATATTCCTTGTCGACATCAATATAATACAGACAATATTATGACTGAATCGGTAACAGATATCCAAGGGTATATATGTCTACACTAAACTGAAGGAGATCCATGATGCGTATTATATTATGTTGTAAAACTTCACTTGCTAATCTCGATTATGTTGCTTATTGTGAAAATAAATGAAGCTATGAAAATAAATTTAGTATGATTGCCCACTATCCTCAAATTAGAAATATCTTCAGCAGCTAAAGTTAAGCCAATCATAACAATATATAACACCATGGTACTCAGGAAATGAAGTCTTTGTTTCTAGAAGCTAAATCATTTCTGACACATTCAAGTCCTCACCTGGTCAAGGGAGATAATTTTGTAAAAAAAAACAAACAAAAAAACAAGTATAGATCCACACTGGCGCAGACCAGAAAGTTTTATGATGAAAGTTGATGATATTTGTGGAGCATGCTGCAGGACTTCAACTTTCATGAATCTGATATTATCCACACAACCCATTCTACATGATATTTTTGCCATAGCACCGATAAACTAGATCCCTTCATTTATGTGGTCTAGATCCAGGAGCTATTGGGGGCTGCAGGTTTTGTAAAAGTTAGATCCAATTATTCTGAGAGAAGGAATGAAGTCCGGCATGGTTGTTTTGAGGTAAAACTGGGCATCCTTGAAAATGTCTGACCGATTGACACATGTATCACTCTGCCGGTCATCATTACATGCGTAATGTTTATTTCCTGAGGAATCGGGGGGGGGGGGTTGTGGTCAATCACTGACTCTGATGCTTATGTGCTTCATGACCTACGTGACAGGTTTATGGACTTTACAACATGTTGGCAGAAGATTATTGTATCTTACATCAAGTTTATGGCTGGAACTATGAAATAAATTTAAAGGTAAACATATGCCAAAGCATTGTACATGTATATGTGCTATGTCGCTGTAAATTGCAGGATTAGTGGTCTGTGGACTGGGCAGCGGCACATGTCTGCACAAGTTTTTCAGTGCTCTCCAGGTAAATGCCATGACTGGAAATATGAAATTAATTCAAAAGTAAACATGCCATATATGACATTGTACATGTATAAGCTTATAAATGTGACATGCTGCTGTGAATCACACGTTTTTTGGCTTGTGAACTACATGATACTGTTATGGGCAGTCAGCACATGTTTGCAGAAGTTTACTGATGGTTTTCCAGTCCGAAACAGGCAGGGAAATATGAATTTGACCCAAAAATCAACCGGACTATTACACAAAAATACTACAATATAGTACATGTTGTTTGTGTTGAAGTTTCGCACAATTTGGATTTCACGGACTACGTGACAGGTTTAGCATGTACGACACATGTTGGCGGAACTTTATTGATTGTTTTCCAGTCCGAAACAGGCAGGAAAATAATAATTCGCAGAAAAAAGCAAACCTGCATTTTACATAACAAAGACATAAATTTGGTACGTGTGCTGCGCGTTGATAAATCGCACAATTTTGATTTGGCAGACTACGTGAAAGTCTTATGGACTACGGGACATATTGGCGGAAGTTGTCCAATGCATTCCCAGTCCCAAGCAAGGAAGGAAATATGAATTTGACCCAAAAATCAACATGACTATTACACAAAAATGCTACAATATTGTACATGTACATGTTGTTTGCGTTGAATTTTTGCACAATTTGGATTTCAAGGACGTGACAGGTTTATCATCTACGCCACATGTTATCAAAACTTTGCTAATGGTTTTTTAATCTGAAACAGGCAGGGAAATATGAATTTGCAGAAAAAAGCAAACCTGCATTTTACATAATAAATACATGAATTTGGTACATGTGCTGTGCGTTGATAAATCGCACAATTTTGATTTGGCAGACCACGTAAAAGTCTTATGGGCTACGGGACATGCTGGTGGAAGTTTCAATGCATTTCCAGTCTCAATCAAGCATGGAAATATAAATTTGACTCAAAAGTAAACATGAATTTTGAATAAAAACAAAGAAAAATAGCACATGTTGTTTGCGTTGAATTTTCATACAATTTGGGTTTCACAGACTATGAGACAGGTTTGCCATCTACGTTATATATCAGTGGAAGATTGCGGATACTTTTTCCGCGCCCAAACATGCAGCAAAATAAAAAATAAACGAAAAATAAAACATGCATTTTACAGTTTTACACAACATTACAAGTATATGGACCACGCCCCCTTTGTTTTGTTATTGATTTAACGACTAATTGGCTATAGTTCGATGGAACGAGACTGACCTGCGTTAGAACATGATATGTCATAGAACATGTTCGCATAGATCTGGAGTAATGAAACACTCTTGGAAACAAGAAATGACTCAAAATACAAACCCGGAAATGGAAAACAACAACATGTCTTGGTTCACGCGACCTTGGTGAGCCTAATAACGTGTTTGCTGGTGGAAAGGGAATATTTCCTGCCTCCTAGATTTTCACAAGCTTTCGTTTGATGGGGAAAAGAGGGAGAGAACGGGTGTAGTTTAGCCAAAGGGGGGGGGGGAGAGAGAAAATTGATGGGAAATCTGACCTGATTTGGCAACGTCGTTCGAGGTTCAGCGATTTGGGTCCAGCCTCGCTGTGAGTTTCAATTCGAGATTGAGGTGGAACCCGACTACAGAAGCAAGGCCCACTGCAATGCATTGCAATGGGGAACCCCATTATTTCAATTGTGTCCAAAGAAAAAGTGCAAGATTTCGTCGGGAACCATGACGATCCCTATTGGAAATACTATGAGTCGTGGGTTCCCCATATGACAATTATTTGGCAGGAGATTTCACGTTGCGTTCCTAGACCTCCGTCTGATCGACGGAGGTAACAAATGTTAATGGATGAATGGACAGAAAGAAACATCGCATTACATGACCTCGTCTTCGACAGGCATATGAAAATTTGACTTAATGATTTCCTGATTTTGGGGTCACAGTGACCTTGACCTTTGACCTTGACCTAAACTTTGGTACATGACACATCGTCTTCCGTCAATGTATCAATGGACAAAAAAAATCATGATTTTTATGAATTTCATGATTTTTGGGGGTCAGTGACCTTGACGTTCGGCCTTGACCTACATTTTGGTACGTGACACATCATGTCCCCCATTAAGTGTATCTACTGACACAAAAAATAAAGTAATTTTCAAAGATTTCTTGATTCTGGAGTAACAGTGACCTTGACCTCAATTTTGGTACATGACAAACCATCTCCCCATAATTTCTCAATGGACACAAAAAATCATGATTTTTAACAATTTCACGATTTTGGGGTCACAGTGACCTTGACCTTTGACCTTTTGGTACATTTTGGTATGTGACACATCGTGTCCCCCTAATGTATCTACTGACGCAAAGAAATATTATTTTTAATAATTTCCCAATTTTTGGGTCACAGTGACCTTTGACCTTGACCTATATTTTGGTACACTTCATTTCTCCCTACTGAATCCAGTCACAAAAAATAGAAATTTTTAATGATTTCCTGATTTTTTTGGTCACTCTGACCTTTGATCTCTGACCTCGACCTACATTTGGTATGCAACACATCATTCTCCCCTTGGGCATCCACTCACCAAAAATTAGAACTGTAGATAGAAAACTGTCAATTATCAATGATTTCCTGATTTTAGGCAAGTGACCTTTGACCTCTGACCTCGACCCCAATTTTGGTACGCGACACAGTCTCCACCTAGCGTATCTACTCACAAAAAATTGCTACAGTGGATAGAAAACTTTCACAGATAAAGACCGGACAAGAACACTTCAGTGATTTCCTGTTTTTTAGGCCAGTGACCTTTGACCTCTGACCTTGACCTTCATTTTGGTACGCGACACATTGTCTCACCGTAGGGTATCCACTCACCAAAAATTAGAACGGTAGATAGAAAACTGTCCAAGATATAGACCGGACACGAGGGATATGGACAGACGGACACACGGACGGAAACCGCCATCACATAATACGTCCGCCAAAAGGCGTATAATAAAAATTATATGGGTCAATAACGGGTTCGGAAACTTGTGGAAAACTTATGTCAGACCAATGTATAAAGAGATCCAACATTTGAAATAAACGACAAATGGATGCAGTAACCCAACTGAAAGACGAAAGCATGCATAGAGAACCAAATGAAAAATGGATATTGATACAGAAAGATAATTTATGTTGTATGGATGGATAAATACAAATCTTTACCTCTTTCCTTTGAGGACCTTATGCAAATAAATGAAATTATGATCACTATTTCATCAGTGTTGTTTTCTGGTATGTCTGGTATAAACAGGTGAGTAGGTAGGATCTTAATGTCGTTTCAACAATTGTTCAGTTGTATCATGATGACCCATGCAGTCACATTATCCTGACACAGGATCAACTAGTCCTTGATCTGTCCTCTCCCTGCTGAATGCCAAGCGAGGACAGATTCCATTTTTTTTGTTTAGATAGATTGATATGACTCAGCCTGGGATGGAACCTGGAATCTCTTGATTGTGAGGTAAGTGCCTGAGTACAAGACCACTGCAGAGCCGTACAGATACAAATATAGTTAGTATGTCACTCAAGTGCTGCATCCACACTGTTGTACAGGTTGATATTATAGCTAGATTAGTCTACACTTACATGTAGTCCAATTTCTGACAAATATGTACATGCAGTCCAGACCCTACTGGCTCTGATTATTTTGCCCCTCTTAACCTGCAACGTATACAGGCACAGACCATTAATAATTGAGGAAGTGGTTAGGGACAACCTGCCATGTACACTTTGACATATTGTGCAGTTGGTTATAGCTGATAAATGTTCACATCCAACATTGCTTTGAGAACCTTTTCATGGCACACTAGGAGACTGGGAACAGGATTAAGTGAGGCTTGTGCTATATTAGTACAGGATTATTGGAGTGCAATTTTTGATGGATTTTTTTATTTGCTGATATTTGGACCAACATGCTGAGCTTATTAATTTCAATTGCTAGCAAAAGATTCAACCAGATTAAAATTTTTAAGTACAACAATCAGCATCGCATGGTTTGTGATTTCAGTGACCTTTAAGCTTTTGGCCTCAATCAACATGGTGTTTCTCCCCTCTTGATATCATTAAACATGTTAAAGGTATATCCACAAATCAGACACAATTCAAAAACCTTGAGATCACATCTCAAAATGAATAGGTTCCTTCCGTAACTTCCCTTTCTGTATTGAGAGTTATAACAAAGAATATAGATTTTCAACTACCGGTACCGGTATTTCCTTCCTATTGCTAAATTTCTGTTTCTGTTTCCTTGTCCAGGGTGAGTGATACTGACCTTGACATTCTAGCCTCTAGATTTGGTACCGTACTCAAGTTCACTTCAACCTTCTCACATACAAGGGCTTTATATTACGCTAATTTGGGCAGACCCCTTATTAGATTACGCTAATGTGCCCAATTTAAAAATACATGTAAGATGGATTAATAACAGAATGCAAATTGCTGAAAATTTAAAAAAGTAACCAGTTATTAATTTCCTGTTGAATTCTTGCCAACAAACTACCGGTACATATTTTGTACATTTTTATTATTCTTTCTCTCCCCTAACTTCATATAATTTGGGCATATTTAATTTGGGCACACCCTTAAGCAGGTGTGAACAACATAAAGCCCTGCATACATTCACAATAATGTTCAATGATTTTTCAGCTTTTCGGCCACAGCAACCCTGACCTTTGACCTTGACCTCAAGTATGATATGCAACTCCTATCATTTCCCCTTGATGTATCCACTCATGAACACAAAAAAATTTGATTATTGATGATTTTCCGAGACCCATCGACTTGGTATTTTAAATTTAGACAGTCGGAAATAGGAAGATTTAATATGGATTGATTGAAGAAACAGTGAAAATGGTTGACCATTATTTAATGTTCAACCATGGATGTTAAACCCTGGTCAACCATGTTAAACTATGGTCAAACATGGTTGACAAAAAATTGGGAAGTAATCATGGTGAAAGCAGGGATTGAAAAATAATCTGTTTCCAGAAACAGTCATTTTGGAAACAACATGTACACAATTATTCTACGAGTTTCCCATTTGGCCCCTAGAAGTCTTTGAACAGGTCACCGTCAGCATATTTTTTGTCCAAATGTGACAGCTTTCCACTACTAAAAGGCTGCTTTTGAAGAATGAATCTTTACTAACAGACTAGAGAGAAAAATTAAAATACATGTATCAGGGTCCAATTATTATAATATCTCCCTGTGGCCATTATACATGTATATCAACTTCAATATTGCACAGATATTTTGCTATGGATGTACTTTGTTCAATCAATGTTTGATGAATCTCTCGCGTAATTAATTTGAAGAGAAATCTCATTTGAACTATAGTCAGTGATAGTGGTCTGAGGTCATGTCATTTTTTGTAACCAAACATGATAAAAACCAGCGTATTCTATCCAAATACATTCAGAATTGTCCTATAGCTTTGTTCATATATTACTAGTGTTGCACATTCTGTTTTGAGAACAGTTTTGCATCAACATTTTAGCCCTGGACAAACTATAACCCAAGTCACAGTAACCTGAGTCACGCAATCTTCTTTAATTATCTCCCTGTTACTATTATATATCAGGTTCAATATTGCACATATATTTTGCTATGGATGTACTTTGTTTAATGAAAGTTTGGTGAATTCTCTCACACAATTAATTTTAAGAGAAATCTCATTTGAACTATAGTGGTTTGGAGGTCATGTCTTTTTTTCGTAACCTGAGTCACGCTCTTTCTCTTGTACACAAAAGTTACAATTTGAACTTAGACAATCGACTGGTTGTGTATTTGGTTAGGTCTTGCCCTGAAGTAAATAACTGCTGGATGTGGGTTATTACATGTCATTTATATGAAAATCCGAGCAAATTGAATTTGCTCTTGGGGCTGGAATTGCCCAGCTGTATTGAGTGCAGGATCTGATGTTTGTTTTTATACATAAGCTTATACCTCAGCATACATGTGCTCCACTCCAGTTTTGGAACTACATGTAAGAAAAACACAATTTGGATGTGACCTGCCCCATCCTCTGGGACCCTGTCCAATAGTACTATGTCATTCTCCTGAACAAGACATAAATTGATGTATGAATTGTATCTCTACATCACAATGTTATCAAGTTATGAGATAACACAATTAGGGTGGCAGCAATCTGCTGAACGTAGGATTTGATGCTCTACATGTACATTGAGTAATATCGGGTTATAAAAACATGGACAGACAGAAAGGTAGACATTACAGCTTTAATGTTAAAGATCGATTAATTTCCAAAAATATTTCCATAACTGATAAATTTGCCAAACAATTACAAACACGTTCATACACTGTAGATCACAAAAGCGACCCAAGTTGAAACTGAAGATGTGATGCTTTAAGTTTATATTAGCTTTGGGTCAATATTTTCAATATTACAATTATATCCAATTATTTTTAGGATGACACTTTCTCAGTAAAGCACAAATACTACATGTAGTGCTGGATGGGTCAGTCCCGTGCGAGACTCGAACCCGCGTCCTCAGAGTTTGGCACCAAATCGCCAGCAGTAAATGCAAGTGGCCTGGACCACTCGGCCACCTCAGCTTCCACAAAAGAGCAAGTTCGGAGATTGGAGTCTAGATTACGTACATTTGCTACCCCTCTGATAGACATATAATGGCACAGCTCCTAAAGCCGATATTACATGTATATATATACTAATGCCATTTAGAAAGTAGATAACATTATTAACATAGTAAATATTACAATTAGTTCATTCATGCTCGGGAATCAGGATGCAATGCTAATTAATTTGAAGTTAATTTTGAAAACTAGCAAAATATCAAATTTGGAATATCACATGTATGCTTAAAAACGTTATTTAAGGGGGAAATGTAATTATAAAGATATAATAATGAAAAAAAAATTCATATTTTTATCACCCAAAATTGGGTCTGGAGTCCTTAATGCCGCCATCCACTTCTCGGCATCTCTTCCCCAAAGAGTAAGAGAGTAAGAGTAAGAAACTTTATTTAGTGTCGGTATAATATACAAACCAGAAAACATTAGCTCTGAACGAGATATTGACCGACAAACAACCTCAGGTTTTAGTGGGAACTTAGTTGTTGGTACTCTATAATGTCCTACCTCCTTGGGCAAAATATTGAAGTGAATCCCCACCTATATCTCCAACAAAGTTAATGCAATCCCTAAGTTAATCCCCAGGTAAAAAAATCTTAACTGAATCCAAATATAAACCCAAAATTTTGATGGAAAAACCTCCACCAAAATTGAAATACATTTCATTCACTGTGATGAGTTATCAGACTTGCCCCATCCGCAGCCCTCAAAAATAACCATCACATTCACCAATTTCTGAGGTGAATGCTAAAGTGAAAGTAGTTCACTTCATCAGTTTACATGTTGTTGAATGTGAGTTTAATATTTCAATGTCGCAAGCTATTTCTCGAGACGGGTTTCTTCAATCACAAGGGTTACCCCAGTACAGGTCTGATAACTTGATATGAATCCCAAGGTAATTCCCAAAACAGCGACCCTGGCCCGAGGTTGGAAGGTGGTGTTGGTGGGTGGGGGGATAATATTATTTGACTCCTGCATAATGTACGTGTCCGGGTCATTCTACAGTAAAGGCCAGTTTTCATGTCCCTGTGCCAAACAGCTAAAAATCTTTGTATTAGGTGGCCTTTAATGTTTGTGGTCATCGTACATGTATATCATTAATTTAAGGATTTATAATGATCATCTATCGATTAACGAATAAGAAAGACTTCGATTGTATTTTTTCTGAGTAATTTAAGATTCTTTGTACCAACAAAAATACATGTCCCCTATTGCATTTCCTGAAACTGTCGATGATTGCAGTTCATTTTATTGTCAAGAATATGATGAATATTTGTTGTTTCCTGCAAAGTGAGAAGTAAATATTCTCTAATTTTGAATAAATTCTCATACATTTCCTTCAAATCTTCTGTCCCAGTGCGTTGCCTGTCATCTACATCCCGGCAAACTGACCGGATCTCTGGTGGCAGTGGAGATGGCTTCAGATGATAACTTGGTTACCAGTAGTTCTCAATGCCTACGTTTTTGAAGGAATGTGTAAAGTAATGTGCATTAACTTTTCCACATTTCACTAGTTTTGGGCTGAGATTGACACCAAGGGAGTATGTTTATTCTGTGTCATCTACGAACGGATATTACCTCAGTGAAAATCTGTGTTAGTTCTGTTATCTCTAGATAAAAGGTTAGTTACGGACTCCAGCCTCCATATTTACAGAATGTCCCAGGCTGAGTATTCCAATATTCTGAACTGAAGAACCAAATCCTGTTCTCAGCGTCATCTACATCACATTTGTGTGACGTATGTGACATTTAACGTGACATGGATTACATTACCGTTACAGAGATGACAAACAAAGCCCATATGAGTGAAGAGTAGGATTAAAGGACTGCGTGTGTGGTGAATTTGAAATATGATAAAATCCCGGAACCATCGCTATTAACGGGGGCGAAACTGTTAGAAAGATTGAGTCGCTCTGGCTTAATAATCTTGGTTATAGACATGACAGACCCCCATGAAATGGGTCAAATTTGATTTTAACACAAAAATTTTGATTCCTTTTGAGCCAATTATTTGGATAAAAATCGAAAATGACTCATTGGGTCTGTCACATTTTTACCCACAAATATTGAGTGAGATTGACACAATCTCACAGACAGTGTAGACCAAATGTGGAAAATGGTCATCTACATCATGGATGTCATCTACGTCACGAGAGACATTTTTGACCATATATCGATGATAATTAATCTCAAACTGATATAGAAAAGTACGTATAGTATTCTGCATGTATCCACATTGATACGAAAGATTGAAAATATGATTGGTCTGTTTCTTTGCTATTCAGAAGTCAACAAAGATGAATAGAGGATTGTATGTATTGTGTGACATTTTGTAATACGAATATCATTGGGGAATATATATTGAAATATAACCAGAGAAGATTGTAATAAGTGTGTCCAGTCAGGGCATCTGAAAATAAAATCAAAATTTATATGGGAAGCTGGGAACTTTTGCATCTTTGTTGTGACATAGATGACAGAGGATTAACTATGTAGATTCAAAACTGACCGTTTTCCAAGAAATATTTTCCATCAATTGCTTAAAATATCATTAATAATTTCAAGAAAAAACTCCCTCGTAACAAATCATACCCCCGAAAATGCTGAAATGTTGGATTGAAAAATTCGGACTACTGCCACTTGAAACTGGCCCTTACTGTAGAACCACCCGTCCGCATGCAAGATACTGTTAAGCCTTAATTACACTCAGACATACAACACTACTTAGAACAGTAGATATAGATGAAGGTAATACCTTTGGGGGCGTGTACAACTCTAACATGTATCCCCCTGTAGTTTTGATGAGCTTCAGCCTAGTCTTCTCCCATTTTGATTTGCCTTTCGAGTCTTCCCCGGACAGGACACTAACAATTGCTTCTTTCCGCACCTCCAACACTGTCTGTTGGTGCACTAGTTTGCTAGTCTTTCCGCTCTTGTCAGCTTTGTCTAATTTTTGCTTACGACTACCACCAGATCGTTGTTTTCCAGACGATCTACTGTTCGTACTTTGTGAGCTACTGTCCAGTTCCACTTCATCTGAATTTTGCTTGAAAATGTTCCGTTTCCTAATGTTCCGAAAAGATAGTCTTCTAAAAAAGCTTTTATGAGGCTTATGAACAGGCGAGGGACTCGTGGGCTCGCTGTCCTCACCGGCATAATCACAGTCCCCTTGATCTCCCGAGTCCCCTGTCCCACGTGCTGCCCCTGCCCCATGATCACTCCCATTTTGATATGGATTAGACAATAATTCTACAGGGTTCGTGTAATCGTTCAATAATAACGTCCCAGTAACTGTACCAGCACATTCAAACGGAACAGGTCGATAAATTTGTCTTTCGAAATGACTAAGAAATAAATCCACAAATTTCCTAGCATAGTCTAGAGGATCCGTCGGACGATCGCCTTCTGTTATTTGCCCTTCGCTGGAATGTGACGTCGTTGTTGTTGTTGTTGACTTCGCAGCGAAAACACGGAAGTTACGAACGAAGACCTCTGCCGCAGACATCGCCTGTCTGTCACAGAATTCTTGCCAACTTGGCTCGTTCTCCCGCTCGCCGACCTCCCCGTTCACTGTCGCCATCCTCCCGGGTTGTTATGTAAACATCATAATTCGCTTCATTTCAGAAAAGCACAATATTTTTATCAGCCGCATTCAATCTCATTTTCCATTCCTCAGCAGCGTACCGGTCTTGCGCGTTTAACAGAAAGATGGAGGAGGCTACCAAGGAGTGTTTAGATTGTTTGTTAAATAAAATTTTTTAAAATCTTACTGAGCTGGACATTTTAACAAATGAAATGAAACATAAATATCAATAATTCAAGACCAGTTATTAGCTCCAGTATTCAGTGGTATGCTCCAAAACTATCCATTTTCAATTCTGTTTAATTTTCAGACGTTGGTAAGCGACAGTTGCCGTTCAGACCCTCAATTTTCTCCGGTTTATGAATGAATGAAAACTAGTTGCATGTACATGTATACACATCGTGGGCCTTGAACTTGGACGGCTCAGTCGACTTTGGAGTTGTTTACGAATAATGTACTGTATTATCACCCAGGCATGACGAAACTGTAAATACGCGACATGTTATTATGTTATGTCATACAAGTACCGTAATACAATATAATTTGGAACATGGAGTGTTTAATAGTTGGAATGTACAGAGGCTCACATGTGCTATTGCCAATATTTCAGGAGTTCGGATGACTCACACCATCAACACTGCACCCATGTTTTAGGCGTGCATTATTAAATATCCATTTGCAAAATGTTTTAATGGGATTCCGGGGGAAAATATCGACGTGTCATATAACAAACTGAGGGTAATTCATCACAGATTGTTATCGAATATTATTCCCCGCAATTCGTTTTATTAATCCCGACCTTCGCAAGCGGGAGGAGATGTAATTTTTTAGCTGCACTATCGGTACCCAATCTTAGTCCAGTTATTGGCCTCCAAGTCCAGTTTAATGTTTGCCTAAGGCCCTCGCAGAGTAATTATTTCACAGAGAACACATAGAAATATAATCTGGAAAACATTATACTTAACGTTGTGATATATTTGTGGGTTTATACTTGGTGTAAGAACGCACAAGACAAAGCCTACAATAGCCTGTCTGAGCTCAACAATGCTTTGCCTTTCGAGTCTTCCCCGGACATGTAATAACATGTCGCGTAGACACATGCTGCACAAAAGCCTCAACAAAGGCCTCAACAATGCGTTCTTACACCAAGTATCGACCTATTTGTGTAGGGCTATAAAAACACAACGAAAACGTTTTTCAAAATGTTTCTTTGGTGACAATGCCCCTTTTTGCAAATGTTATGACAACGTTTCGTGTTTGCTGGGTTCCAGATAGACCTAGTAGGGCTCTCCCCGCTAGAGCCCCACTCCTCCTTTAGCGGGAAGAGCCCTACTAGGTCTAGGTTCCATATGAAAAAGTAATGCAGCAGTGCACCGTTATACGTCAACATGATATTGTATATTAAATAGCGTACCGGTCCGGTACATGTATGTCCATGCATGATCCGTGAAAACAAGTTCTTCACGACCTCGTCAGTAGTAGGCTCTACGTATTTCGAGTCGTATTGGTGTCAGTGCGCATGCGCGAGAAAGTGGTGTGCGCAGGAGTGTTGTGTGCAGGTATGACGTCACTTCCGGTCTGGGTGAATGGGGCGTGACCTGTGAACATGATAGGACATGTACTGACCTGTCTGTGGGTTTTTTCCACAATTTCTCTGACGTCCGTGTCTTCATCCGGGTATTATGAGGGTCTTGAGGGGGCGACTGTATGTGGTGAGTTGACTGTGGGGTTTTTTTTCGGTGACGTCCGCGCCTGCATCCGGGTAATGAGGGTCTTGAGGGGGCGACTGTATGTGGCGAGTTGATTGTGGGTGTTTTTTTCAGTGACGTCCGCGCCTGCATCCGGGTATTATGAGGGTCTTAAGGGGGCGACTGTATGTGGTGAGTTGACTGTTGGTGTTTTTTTCGGTGACGTCCGTGTCTTTCATCCGGGCACTTGACGTCCTGTATAAAAGTGGGAATTTTTAGGGCATTGCTGCATTCATTGACCTGCTTGACCAGCCTGCCTGACCAGCCTGCCTCACCAGCCTGAGCCATCCTGCCTCACCAGCCTGAACCACTCTGACGAGAGGAACTACTTGCCTGAGCCTCACCGCAGCATGAGACGTGGAGAAGATTTTCCAGGGGATCCAGGAGCGCCTCCGGCTGATGCCTTGCCCGAAGACGAGCGTGTGAGTGAACTCTATCGACGTCACTGGAACATCATACGCCCTTGTTTTCACTGTCACCGTCGTCTATTGGTCTTGTATAATTTCCGGTTGCAGGACCTCACGCATCTTCCCACCTATGCCGAGAGTATTTTTACAAACCAAGTGACAGTGTTCAAAGTGAATATGACATTCGGGTACATTTTATGGCACAAAGAGACGGACCAGTTACGGTATTATTATCCCAGTAATAATACCTATGTGTTTCACCAGCCCTTCACAGTAACGGATGCTATTTCTCTGGAGCCACGCATCGAGCAACTCACTACGTTGGGTCCGTTGGAATGGGCGCGTTTGCAACGTCCTAACACCAAATGGACTGTGGAAATGGTGACGAACGTGACATTTTTCGTGACCAAATTGAGAGATCATCCCACCGACAGAAAATTCATTTGGACGAGTGTGATCCCCAGAATTGTGAAAGAGTGGCAAATGGCTATTGGGAAGAGTATCTAGAGGCGCAAGACATAGACCCGCGACGGTTCCGGGGAGTCCCCTTCAAGTATATGGATGTCGTGGAATCGCTGTTCCAGGTGAATATCTTTGTATACCGTTTACAACCGAAGGAGGATGACATATTTGTGGCTGAATTGGTTCATCGCTCAACAGAACGGTATGCTTCTACCATGAAAGTCAATGTGTTTGACCACGGTGGGGTGAGTCATTTTTCCCTCATATATGAGCCTGTACGCGCAATCCTACAGTTGTGCCCAATGTCATCGGGTGTTCAAACGGTCTCATGATTTACATCGGCACGAGAAGATTTGTGACAATACTGTGAAGCGCAATTTTCCTGGCGGTGTGTACCATAATAGGCCCACCATTTTCGAAGAGCTGGCCGACGAAGGTCTTGTCATACCGTAAGTGGACCATTATTTTTCCTACCGGGCGTGTTACGATTTCGAGGCCCTTTTGGAACCCATGGACATGTTCTCAGCGAAAACGCAGTGGATGCAGCGCCATATTCCCCTGAGTGTGAGCATTTCCACCAACGTGCCCGGCTATGACGCTGCGCCCGTCTGTTTCATGTCGTCGGGGGACTCCCATGAGGCCCGTCCCCTGTACAGACCTTTTGGTCTTTGATATATGTTGGCATTTGTGGGAAGTTGATGCTGGGTCGACATTGGGCCTTACAGACTAGTCTTTTGTGTTAATTGCCGTCATTTACATCTGACGACGATACAGCTCACCAATCTCCAATGTATGAGTTGTCACAGCGAAACAGCTCACCAATTACCAGTATACGAGTTGTCAGAGCATTTCCATCATAGCTCTCTAGATTTGTATCTAATACCGCTTATGCCGGTGCTAGGGGCCGTGTGGTCATATCATCCAAGTTGCCACATGAACAGGTACAATAAAAGCGTACCTGAGATACAACACATATCACGAATCGTTAGATTCTTGGTATGTGCTTTAGATTAGGTTTACCAGAAGACTATTCTGTGAAGTCATATGACGCAGTCAGTATGTCGGCACCTCTTCCCACTTCCCTTATATGTGTTGTAATTTAGAGGAAGTCAGTGCGGCCAGTACGGAATTGTTGGTGTCCAAGTTCCAGGACGTACTGGACCTACTCGACGACCGGATTCCTATACCCGGTGTGTCCTTCAGCGACGATGAAGAGTCGGAGACGGAGTCAGAGTCGGAGCCGGAGCCGGATAACACTCAGCCGCAGGATATAGTTTTACCTAGGCCGTATGCGGAGAAATTGAAAGCCCGCTTCCTACAATACCTAGGCCAGTTACCTGTGCTCGGCTTCAATTCGGGACGATACGATCTGAACATGGTGAAGGAATTTCTCTACCCTTACTTGGCCCAGTCCAATTCCATCAAGTCCGTCATCAAAAAGATCAATAATCATATGGCCCTCCCCTTACTGTCCAGGAGTGTCTTTGAAGTAACTTTGAAGTAACTTTAAAGTGTGGCCATATTTTAACCTTGAAGTGCAAGGCTCAGAGTCAGAAGTGTGCTTGCAGTGTGGGTATTGTTTTGTAGCAATGCCATATAAGGGCATTGAAGTCACAATGAAGTCACTTGGAAGTACTTTTGAAGTGTGCCTCAGATATGTTAATTGAGTACTGCAAAGGCACCTTCAAAGGCACTTCTGAAGTGTTCTTGAAGTACCTAATTAGCATATATAAGGCACTTCAATGTCCTTATATGGCAAGGCACTTCATCCACACTTCTACAGAAGGATACCTTTCATATGCACTTCTGAAGTGCTCTTGAAGTACCTTATTAGTGTCCTAGCAAATTCGTGTAATGAAAGGTATGTAGCCACGAGATATTTACTTTCCCGAAAAAGAAGACACAAATATATATTTGAGCACAGAACGTTTTATTTAGAGAAAGCACGGGGAGTGAGACAAAACAGTACATCATAAAATATTTACAATAAACCTGGTGGTTCTTAACAAGAAATGTGTAGTTTATATAACCGCTAGCACAAATCCTTGAGATACAGCATAGTACTATGTATGTATTCACATGCAGCCTTTGGTATGAGAATTTATTGCAGTATTAGTATTATTATTATTCAAAGATGACAGTCTTCTTATCCAACTTGAAGCAGCAGATCTTTTGAAGGATAACTTGCTTTATTTGCCCTGAGGTCCACTTGGATGTAATCCAACCTTTGCTGAAACCCACCAGTCTGAATTGTGGACTTCTTGACCTGTTGCGAGAAATACATGCATATTATTAAAACCTGATCAGTTGTATATATGGTTCCATATGACATGCAATCCAGTTCTTCTCTTTTTTAAAATACACTCAGGATGATTGAATAGGTTGACTACCATAAAGGGTAAAGAATGAAACACATCCGTACGATTTACACTAGATTGATAAAGATGTCTATTATCCTTTCTTTAGTACTCCATGATATACAACAATGGAGATAAACAGTTTGTGTGGCGTTCTAACCAATATACACTATGAAGATATCAACCACACATCAACCATACCTAGGTGTGCAAATTGAAGTTCCTGTCAGTCGAGTGGCTGCTTGAACCGAGTTCCTTGTAGCAGCTGTATTCTGGAATATTAAAGTATATACAATGTAAGAAGCCATTAGAATTGAAGTGAAACAATCATGTGAATTTTTATAATTTTTCTTTGTTAATTTCTGGTTCAACTAAATCTCCATACATGTTTTCAAATAGCAAATAAATGCTTATTAATTATAAATTGTATTCTTAAATTTTTTAAATGAAATGTTCTCATTTCTCAAGATGTGGGTAGGAATGTACAATTGAAGTATGTGAAGATCCTTAGCTTTGGTATATAAAATATGCAATCAATAGACAAGGAAAATATAGCCTGTTATAATGATTGAAAGTCTAATCATAGCATGATTATACTTTTTCTGATTACAGCTGAAAATAGGTTATGCTAACATTTTATTATCAATATATTTTAAAACATATTTCTTTACCATTTTCTCAACAATTTAGTATGGAAATATTCTCTAATCTTGTGGAAGGAACAAAAATCAAAATTTTTTATAAATCAATAAACAGTTCAAAACAACAAGATAATTTATTTAGAGCTATCATTCCCCCAGCCAGTTAAGCCTCCCCTGTTTTGACATGCACAGGAAGTATACAAGTAGTTTTGTGATAAAAATATCTCACCCTCAGGGGATTTCCTCCAGGGGTGCATGCCAATCTTCATATGAGGTCCCCAAGCCTGGGGTTTCCAAGCTGACAATACACACACTCATAACAATACACTGCCTTGATGAACCTGGGTAGATCTGAAAGTGATATTGAGACAGAGATATGGATATTTCTTTGTGAAAGCCATGCTATATGACCCATTAAATTTGACTGCAATCATAAGGTGAAGTACATTTCAGCTCAGTTCTTTGCTTATTAAGTTATGAAAAAAGAAGAATTATTGTTATATTTATACTTTACTTACCATATCAGTAGCAGCACTCATCACCATCTGCAATACAGTTCTTCAAATCTCCATACTTCTAGCTTAAACATGAACAAATCCACCTGACTTTTGCACTCAGGTCAGCCATTTTTGTTGAGGGTGGCGACCCTGGTGGTCAATTAAATTTTCAAGGGCAGATAACTCCACCCATTTTGATGAGACATTTTAGGAAAGACTATCAGAAACAGAAATTATATATATATATATTTAAACAATTGATAATAATGAAGAGGATAATATAAAGTATTCTTTAATGCACATTTTTTGTTACTGACATTATGTTAGAACTGATTCTTTTAAAAATATTTTCCCATTTTGTCCAATTTTACTATAAAATCATGGGTTTGGACTGATTGTAAAATCTGAATTCAACAAGATTTAATCATCTAATATGATACTGTTTTGATAACACTAATATGTGAGAGACTGATATTATTAATATATTTATTTTATTCAAATGGGAACCCATGGTACAGATCACTGTCAAAGATCAAAAAAATGTTCACAGTTCTGAGTAATATGTCAGTATAACCACATGTGAATATTTTACACAGTTGCAGCTATTTTGAACTGTGAAGTACAAATTTGATGTTTAGTGGTTTCATGGAAATGAGATTTGATGCCGCTGAATGAAATCAAATCGGCCAAAAGGGATATTCCCAGAGCTAATTAAGATCATTGGAACTTGTATACATGTAGTTCTATAACTACAATAATGTTATGTAATGTTATAATGTTATGTTACTGTAAAAGTTTGTGGGAAAATTCCAATAATCTAGGAATCCTATTGGATTGAATGTTATAGGATTTTTCAGAATCTTAGAGGATTTTTTTGAATTTTATAGGATTTTTCAGAATCTTATAGGATTTTTTAGAATCTCATAGGATTTTTTCAGAATCTTACAGGATTTTTCAGAATCTTATAGGATTTTTCAGAATCTTTTTGGATCCTATAAGATATTTTTTTCAAGGGGAAGTCCCTGAAGTTGTGCTATAAAACTGACAAAGTCCAAGAAGTGTCTTTGAGGAGTACCTTAGATTATGCTGAACAATAACTAAGTCTCAGAAGTGTCCCTGAAGTCCCCCAAGTTTTGCTGAAGAACTGACAAAGTCCATGAAGTGTCTTTGAGGAGTACCTTGGATCATGCCGAACAATAACCATATCTCAGAAGTGTCTCTGAAGTCCCTCATTTTGTGCTATGAAATTGACAAAGCCCATGAAGTGTCTTTGAGGAGTCCCTTGGCTACTGCCTTTTTCTGATGAAGTACCTATGAAGTGTGCCAGCATTTTTCTCTGTTGTTGAAGTGCCTTTTCAGTGTACTCTTCAGAGGCACTTCTAGGCACACTTCACATGAAGTGTGACACTTCTGGACAGTAAGGGTCACTACCACGTCACTCCATTTCCTGGATGTACGGAACTACTTAGCTCCAAATTATAGCTATGATCAGTGGGTGAAGGCGTATGACTGTGCACAAACCAAAGGGAGGTTCCCTTACACGTATATATCGACGCTCAACCGCTTGGAGGAAACACAGTTGCCACCCCGGGACGCTTTCTTTGACGATTTGAAGCAAGTGGAATGTTCGGAAGACACGTACCAGGAACTACAGCAGGTATGGAACGACCAACATATGCAGACCTTGCGAGATTTCCTGATATGGTATAATAACTTAGATGTCGTTCCTTTCCTCGAAGCGGTGGTTCAACTCTTTCGGAACCAAATGCACGTCGACATATTCAAGGAGTGCTTGAGTTTACCGGGTCTGGCTCTACGCCATCTCTTTCAAGATTGTTCCACTGACTTCTCGCTGATACAGAAAAAAGACGAGGATATGTACGATTGTTTAAAGCAGAACATCGTCGGTGGGCCCAGTCTTATTTCTCATCGCTACCACGAGAAGGACGTGACCACTCTTCCAGGTGGGAAACCCTGTGCTAAAATCATCGGATTCGATGCTAATGCCCTGTATCTGTGGTCTCTTGCCCAGCCCATGCCAAGCGGTCATTATACACGCTGGTTGGCGGAAGGTCAGCATTTCACACCGCAACGTACACCGTACAAACATCTCGCCGACCAGTGGTTGGACTGGGAAGCCGATCGACGGGGAATTTCTATACGACATCAGACCAACGCCACAGAGAAGCGGATAGGAGATCGCCGACTCCCCGTTGATGGGTTTGCCCTTGTGTGCAGAACACCGACCGTATTTCAATTTTACGGCTGCTATTGGCACGGCCACGAATGCCATTTCAGCGCTGAACGCTTCAACGAACGACGTCCAGGAGAACGGGGATTACATCAACGAGATGGGATACCACCTCATCGAAATGTGGGAGTGTGAATTTCACACCCTGTGCCAGACCCTCCCACATGTACGCCGCTTCCTTCAAGCGCGCGAGTACCCTCTCAGTCGTCGGCGACTCCTGACTGCCACAGATGTTCGACGCCGTTCGTTCCGGAGACCTCTACGGCTTTGTGAAATGTGACCTGCATGTTCCCGACACTCTCAAGCCACTCTTCGCCCAGTGCCCACCCATCTTTAAAAAAAAATGGTGGGTCGGGATGACATTGGAGACACCATGGATGCCTATGCTGAGCAACACGAGTGTCTGCCTCGACCTCGACGGATGTTGATTGGAAGTATGTGGGCAGAGAAAATCTTGCTGGGCACTCCGCTACTACAGTGGTACATAAGCCACGGCCTGGAAGTGACGCGCGTGTACCAAGTCTTACAGTACGTACCCAGCGCCTGTTTTGCGGGACATGCCGACATCGTGACGTCTGCCCGTCGCCAAGGCGATCAAGATCCGAGTAAGGCCATCATCGGGGAATCGTGGAAATTGAAGGGCAATGGCTATTATGGCAAAACGGCGACTAACCAAGACAAGCACATGAACGTGAATATCTGTACCACGCCACAAGCCCGCAAAAAGGTCAATTCTCCCGTTTCGGTCCGTCGAGGTCATCGATGACGATACGTATGAAATCGCTTTAGCCCAAAAGACTGTCTATTACAACCTGCCCCTCCAAATTGGATGTATGGTATACCAGGTGGCCAAGCTGAGGATGCTACAGTTTTTATATGATTTCATGGGTATGTATTTTAATCCATCAGACTGGCAACTCATGGAGATGGATACAGACTCTGCTTACATGGCCGTGTCTAATGCGGATTGGGAATCCCTTGTCAAACCCGAGTTACGTGCACAGTATGAGGTGGAATGGGACCAGGGGCTACCCTGACGTGACCATTACCAGTACGACAAGCGGACGCCGGGCCTCTTCAAGTTGGAGTGGAGTGGTGATGCCATGATTGCTCTCTCCTCCAAGACGTATTACTGTTACGGTGGAGCGGAAAACAATAAGTTTAGCTGCAAAGGGGTGAACCGGCGCGATCCGGCCATCGACAAAGCCTTGTACCTGAACGTGCTCCAAAGCCAGGCCAGTGCGAGTGGGACTAACAGAGGATTCCGAGTCGTCGACCACCAAATGCGGACGTACATCCAGCAACGGGATGCCTTTACTTTCTTTTAGCCGAAACGCAAAGTCCTTCCCGATGGCATCAGTACCACTTACCTAAATTTTGAACTACTTCTCATGATACACGAGTTAAAATCTGTAAAGTCAGGATGGCCGGGTGGTCTAAGGCGCCAGTTTAAACTGCTGGTCTGCGAAATGCAGAACGTGGGTTCGAATCCTACTCCTGACAAGTTTTTTGTACACACCTACTGTATTGTTGACATTCTTTGTACATAATCTATACATTCTTTGTATCTATACCTTCTTGTTCACCTGAATAAAAAAAAAGTCAAAAACATCACTTGTGTTTTTTCATGATTTTTTTTATTGAACATCAATGAACGTCAGAACAACGTCAGAACAAAACAATAAGAACACCGCGGAAACATTAAGACAACCAGAGAAATGGGGCATGCACATTAAAACGAGAGGCAGTCCAGTCGTATACGAGTACATCACGGTCTTCGGCTTGAGAATAATCATCAAACATCTGTATGATCGTTTGCATAGAATGTCCTCTACTCCGGTGAGTGAGATAAAACACACAGTACTGTTCGCATACACTACTCAAGAGTCCTTGTAATCTTTTAGTATTCCAACGCCACACTGTAGTAGATTCGTCCATGAACTTCACCAAATCGGGATGCAGGGGTGCAAGTCCGTAGGAATCAAAGTATTCGCCTTGGCCCAGGGCGTCCACGTACACAGCCACCCAATGTTCACCGGGTCGAGTACGAGGGTCTGTATTCAGGATGTAGGCCGCCGGGGTGGTTGGGGTGGTGGGAAAGACATTGCCTGGAAACACACCTCGAAAGGGTACCCGAGAATCTCGCTGGAGTACAGCTGTTCTGTATCCATGACTCTAGCTGGCGTAGTCACACAGGACGTTTTTTTGCTGATCCACGGTGATGACGTTATCAAACTCGGCGTAGCAAATCACGTTAATGGTATGGAGTAGAGGGATGGAGAAACGCAGTTCCAACAGTAAGTTTCCTTTCTTGAGCAAGGCCAGTTGATGATCGTGTTCCAAGGTTGGGGTGAGGTCGAAGGCAAACAAAGAGTACCCACGGGCAAATTCTCGTCGAGTGATGGTATTTCCTTCGTCCTGATTGTTTTGTCCTGTGGCTGTAAACAGGTTCAGGTAGCTCCGCACATAGTGATGGTTACCAAAATCCGGTTGTAACGGACGGGCTGGGATTTGATGGCCGGCCACGTGCAGTGCCAAAAAGTTGATGTTGAAATGTTGAAAGTTGAACGGATTCTCACCCCACTGTCCATTGAAACTGGTGTTGGTGACACACGCCAGGGAAAGACGTTTAGGGAGATCCCCTAGAAATAAATTTTCACTATTGGCCATCATCGTACCCGCTGGCACAGAGAACACCTTGGTCTGTACGCGTCGGATGGGGTACAGGGCTGGTTTTTTCTATAAGGCTTCCATGTGACTCACCAACTCATCCTGTTGCAAATCCACGGTACGGACAAACAGGGATGCATCTTCTATGATGATCTTGTAATTGGGGGCGTAATTGATCTCGATGGCTACACCGTTCATCATGTAGCGGTCATGCAGGAATAGATCGACGTGCAGTCGTCCCATCATATCGATGGGCGTGCTACGGGTTGAAACTGCCTGCGATGGCCGAACCCAGTATTGGCAGCGGTGGTCGCATTCATGGCTCCGAGCGTATCCTTGTAGTACAGCGAGGCTTGCAAGTGTGATTTTTTGGCATCTTTGCCGTACGACAACAGTTTCTCGATGTAGGCTCGGTACGGGTACATATTGGTGGACGTAGTGATGAGTTTATCGTTCAGACTGATATCCATCTGTTGGAACATCGAGTGCAGCCAGAGATTCACCGGGGCTACCAGCGCATCGTTCGCCATGGGCGTCACGTCTGGGTCCACTATTTTGGCTTTCACGTACAAGTACGTGTGGGCTAAATCCAGGTAGGCCGTATCTTTGTTTTCAATGGTAAATTCCAGCGGTCCCGTGCCCGTCAGGCTAGCCAGGGGTCGATGTTCTACCCAACGTCCTTCGGCGACACTGGTCTGTGTGGGTGGAATAGTCCACAAATCCAATTCACTGTTGGTAGACGGACACGACTCGGAGTGAATGAATGCCATTATGCGAAGATGTCTCTCCTACTCTTCTTCTTCTTCTGGGGCGTGCGTCGTCGGTGTGTCGGTCGTCGAATGACTCTTCCCTGTTCCGGCGGTTGTCTTTTAAGGGCTTTGGCGATCAAGACGCTGCCTGCTTCTTGGGCCCCGTCGTTTCAAGGCTTGTCGGGGTGCCGTTCCTCCCAGAACATCACCGGCCACTCGCAGTCCACTGCGTACCGCTTGTTTACCCACCGCTTTTACTCCCCGTGTCATCAAGGGCAAGAACGTTTTGACGATGCTGCCCAGTATGTTACCCAACCCGTGACCTCGTGGCATGCCTGCACCGCTAAAGATGGGCAAGCCACCTCCCGTTTGTTTCTTGTAATAGTCTGCATAGCTGGCCGTATGGCACTGGTAAGGCACGTACATTATACGAAGTGAGGAGAACGTGCTTGTCGGAAATGAAGTGTCAGCACCACTTTCCCTCGTTCGAATGCGATCGGGCGTCCCGTGTCATCTCTTATATCCACCGTGATCGTGTTGATATCGATGTGTCGTACGGGTAGGCAGAGTATGTGGTTGAAACTCTGGGTGACTTGATCGCCATACCTCCTTCTAATGGGCACCACCCGTAACAGAGGTGTGTTGACATTGCCCACAATATGGTTGTCGACCACGTCCGAGTAGACGTAGAGTCCGTACAGACCCACTTTTATATCCATCACAACATCGTGTGTATCGGTGGTTGGGCCCGCGTAGAGGCTGTAAGGGAGACCTAACATTTGCTGTAGGCTAGGACTGAGTTCGACACCCACGTTGGGGCTGAACAGGAGACAGGCCTTGTCGTTGTGTGCGTTGTAATCGAAGATCACATGATTCTTGATGGGGTAGGATTTGACGGGTCTTGAACTATTCGTCACCTCCCGTAGAGACTTATAATGCAACAATTATGTCAGACCCTCTATGGACGCCTTGGGGGTATCGTATTGGCCTTCGGGTAGAGTCAGTCGGTTTACTTTGCCTTCGTAGGTCACCTCGTACCACACGTCCTTGTCTCGCACGTTGTACCACGAGTAAGGGTATTGAATATCCACCAGTCCACATTCCCACCGTCCAGGTAAATGCAACGGTTGCGGTAATTGGGTCACGTACTTGGCCAAGGTGTTGTCAGGAAACACATCGAGCGAACTGCTACTGGGCAACGTGAGGTAAAACATGACGACTGAGCTTTTCTGCTTCCGCTCTTCGCTTTAATAGGACTCCCAGGCCTTGGGCGTTGACCCCGTCGTCGTGATCTTCGTTGGATGCTACCCATCTTCGGTGGCGTGAAAGATCTCGAATAGGGATGAAAAGAAGGCGACTGCCGTGCGGGTGTTTTGGGTGGTGTCTCCGGTATTTCCCAAGTATGGGGTGGCCTCTTTAGGCTCCGTGATTGCATCCACGTCCAGCGTTGGGGGTCCCCCACCAATTCTCGAGGGACGTGTGTGTCTTTCAACGCCCCAGCAAAGGCTTCCCAACCCGGTGGATTAGAGTGTTTGCCAGCCCGTAGCGTATCGTTGATCAGATCGGTAATATGAGACCCCGGGACCACTTGGTTTCGAATAAGCAGTTCCCCCTGGGCTGTCCAACCCAGTTCAGGATTCTGTTTCACCCGGTCTAATAGTAAACGAGCCTTGGTCTTGAAGGCCTTAGCGACACTGGCCAACACTTCATCTTCGAGCTGCGGTGAGGCAGTGGAGGGTGGTGAAGGGAGTGACGAGGAAGGTGGTAGTGAAGGTGTTGGACCACCCCTATATTGATCCATAAACGTCTTGTACCGGTTCAGCGTCGGAGGGTAGAGTTGAATTTTCTCGTGATCGGGTAGTCGAAGTATACTATTCATCTCTTCGTCGAGGGACTGAAGTTGTTGTACCGTGGCAGGCACGGGATAGGGGGATTGCAAACTCTGTAACAGTCGAGGTTCGACCAGCATCATTTTTTTCGTATGTTCCATGCCCGTTAGCGTGCTCCACCCAAGATGGACCCTACTAACGGTCCAAGTACGGAGGCTGCTAAGGGTGCGAGTAGTGCCCCGAGAAATCCACCTTTCTGTAACACCTGTTTCTTTTTCTTTAAACTCCCTGTCTTCTTCACCAGCGTTCGGAAACCCGTCTTGTGCCGTTGCAATTTGCCTTTCTGCAGGAGACTGAGACGAACATTCCCTTTTAACACATTATGAGCGACTTGACACAAACAACGTACCAATCTCGCGTCCGCGCCGTGCACCAGGGCCCGGCCCACCTCCGGTGGCGCGCTGCGTAATACGCGGAGCGCCGGCGCGTGCTTCCGTATCCGCGCAGACATGATGAAGAAGTGAATGCTAGAGTGTTGTGTCTTCTTCTTTTATTTACTTGGGCGTGTACACCGTCTGGAACTCTCCGGGAAAAATGTGGGTCCGCAATCGAAGTGCCGAGGGTGTCCCTTGTTTCAAGTCGATGAGAAGATGGCCGTGGGCCCCTTGGGTGGCATCTTCAAAGGCTTCCCGCACAAAGGCCGTGTTTTTAGGGTACATCTGTCTCGCCAGGTGCATAATTTGTGATGCGTCTCTGGGGTTTTTGAACAACACCACATACTGAGCATTCAAACTGATGTTGCGGTGCTCTTTGGTCTTACTGAAGAGATTCTGGGTGATGTAGATGATGCTCAACCGACGATGATGGCTCCCTTTCGTAAAGAGACGCGTCACCCGACTGTCCGTTTCGGTCATTAGATCGTCTACCACCACCAACGTGTCTTCTGGGGTATCCTCTGGGGGTAATCCTTCCACCAAGGTGAGTCCAGGTATGCGTGCCAGTTCCTCGTACGCAGGCTGCCAAGCTCCATAACACCAGAGGATGCGAACCACGGGCGGTGAAATGAGGGCTGACCCGTGTTGGATGAGACGTTGAACGAAGTGTGTTTTTCCCGATCCGGTCGGTCCAGCGATGAGACACGTGAAGGGATGCTGCCACCGAGGATCCATAGTTTATTTGGTGATTTGTGCCAAGCGTTCAGAGGCCCACCACCGTTGTCGTGGATCCCACCGGGGGTCGTAGTCCTGTGGGTACCGTTGCCGTGGTAAACGTGGTACTATACCCACTCTAGGCGTTAAGAGTCGTCGTGGGAGTCCTATTTTGCCGTGGTTTTACCCCGTTAGCTGTGATGGTGGAAGATGATGCTGGTGGATCTCTCCTGAGGGTAGGACTAGGCAGGTATACTGGTGGCACTCTGGTGAAGTTCCGCAGAGTAGTAGTAGTAGTAGTAGGAATGAGAGTAGGACTAGACCGCATAGTGGTACGTGCTGTAGAACCTGGTGGTACACTGGTAATGTTCCGCAGAGTAGTAGTAGTAGGAGAGATGGTGGTGGTGGTGTTGGGTGATTGCACTTGACGTTGGGGGCAACTATTGGACGAGTGGATGGTCGGTTGAAACAGGATAGTATACACACGACAGTACCGACTTGACCTTTTCGAATCCGCAGCAGTAAGGGCAGATGTGCACTATCCATGGTACAACCCTAGACTGAACGGTGTAGGAAATGTGAGGTAGAATTTATAGCCGTTTCATGTCACGGGCTGAGACCCAGGAATTAAACGAACTGGGCCAACCTTGCCATTTGACGAAATGATAGGGGATGCCACGTCGACGTTCCGTTTTCAAAATCTCTTCCACCGTGTAGTAGTCTTTCTGTGTTTTTACCACCGATTGTAATTCCGCCTCGTAAAACGTGCCTTGCAGTGTTTCTCCTTGTAGATCTTCCAGTTGATAGACGTGTGGGTTTCAGGGTCTATGGCGAACGATGACAAAGTGCTCGTCACTCCAGTTGGGCAAGTAACTTTTCTCAAATTGCCCTTTGACTTTACTGATCCGTACCACATCTCCGCGTTTGTAACGGGGTGAAGTGAGTGGACTTGGTTCTATAGAGTACAACGTACGGCGCTCTTGATGTTCGTTGCGTTCCGTCACATCGAGGGATGCCCGCTGGATACTGCGATGATTGGCTCGATTGTACCCTCGGACCAATTGAGGTAGCACATCGATGTACCGTCGGGTGTTTTTGGCTGTAAAATACTTGTACATGCGACCTTTCAAGGTCCAATTGAACCGTTCCACCACAAAGGCTTTGGTCTCGTTGTACATATGGAAGAAAAACACCTTCTGTTTCTTAAGAAAGGCTTGAAAGTGTCGGTTGAGAAATTCTGTGCCTTCATCCGTTTGCAAATAGAGGGGTTTGCGACCCGTCTTGAAAATCTGCTGGAACGCTCGTACAAGATTCTCCCCTGTTTTGGTCCGGATGGATAGCACCCACGCGTACTTGGATAAAATATCGATACAGGTCAACATGTACCGATGTCCATCATTGTGGGCTGCAAATCGACTCATATCGATCAAATCGGCCTGCCATTGTGCGTCTACTCCTCCTACGATGACTCGGTTACGGCGAAAATGTCGTCGGGCTGCTCGATGTAAGCTATAAGTGTCTTGGGTTTTTAACCATTCCCGAACTTCAGTTCAACTGATGCCTTGGGAGTGTGCAGCTCGAGCGAGCGCTCACACAGCGCTATAAGCGGCTGGACTGGTTGGGCTGTAATACAAATCTGTTAACACCTTGTTCACAGTCTTACTCCACGTTGACTCCTGCCGGCCGGCCTTGCGGGTGCTCCACCGGCTTCCCTTTCGGGTCCCCCTCTGGGTGCCCCACCGGGTTGCTCTGTTGTGTGTTCGCTTCATGAGTAGACACTGACACTCTAGCCTGTGTGCACCCTATAGATATAGTACTTCATCGACAATGGGGACTACTTTTTCCAAGGCCGCCCATAGATCAGGATCCAGGGTAAAATGTCCTCCGTCCAGACAGATGAGTTGAGCAAAAAAGGCGCCGCGGAAAATGTAGACCTGGTGACACCGGTGAATGCTATCACCGTCCAGTGTTCTGTTTAACACGCGTTTCAAGGTGGTCCATCCCTCCGGGGACAGAGAGACGTCGGCTTTGGGTGCCCACCCAGTGCGGTTATGGGGGAGGTCGACTCGTTTGGGGTACAACAATAGGGTGCAGCCAGGTGTAAGAGTCCGGGTAGCCACAGAGTTCGCGTCGGGGTGCAGTAAGTCGTGGACGTCGGGGATAATAGCTTTCAGAGCCTGCCATAATACAGGACGGAGTGTGATATGGGGGCCACCACGCTGTTCTAACCGGGGAAAAAAAAGAATCATCTCCACCACTTCGTAGGTAGACACCGACTCCAACGTGCATGAAATCGACTTCGGGCTCTTTTCCCTGTAACAACCGTGTCAATAGAGTCCACCTTGCTAGGATTAAAAATAGCTTCACCTCTCGGGGTTGTTCTTTGATGAGCTGCAGATGATGGTCATTGACGATCAGGGTGACGTTGGCGGTCAGTTGGAACAACGCAAGCTCACCATCTGCTCTGCACGCTCCCATGGTGGTGAATGACAAAACACCGGCTAGGGAGGCCTGTATATATAGAGTAGCGCGCTTCCTGTACATGCACTTATACTACACCCTGTCAGTCCATAGTGGACTAACCTCTACCCCCGCAAATAGGGTTGGACGGGTACTTTTTATACTACTACAATGTCAAGTCCCCCTATGGGTATAATTAACCCCTAGTCCGTAGCCGTACACGTTATAGTTTTTTTGGGTTTTTTTCGTGCCTCTCTATCCTAGTCCGTACCCGTACACGTTATGGTTTTATTTTTCCGTCTCCCTTCACCTTTCGTGAAAGTCCGTGATCATTCGGTAGTGTAATGTTAAATTAACCCCTAGTCCGTAGCCGTACACGTTATATGTTTATTTTTTCGTGCCTCTCTATGCTAGTCCGTACCCGTACACGTTATAGTTTTTATTTTCCATTGCCCCACCTTCGTCAAAGTCCGTGATCATTCGGGGTGTAATGTTATAGGGGTAGGAATTCGTTTAACATAGGATTTCCTATAGCGCAGCTTGGTGCAAAAAAGAGGATTGAAATGTTAACCCAGACGGGGTTGCAGGGCCTTATTGGGCCAATCACCATCCATTATTTCAACCAATGGAATTGACGGAAACAGAACCAGTGAAAGAGGCTCGCTCTGCTTTAAACAGCCAATCACAATCCAGCCTATTGAGCGTAAAACCCCAGCGACGCGTGGGTACAGCGCATTCAAATCACATTCTTTCAGACGAGCAAGACGTATAATACAGAAGAAAAAAATGAACGGGGTGGCCAAGATGTCAACCAGCAAAGCTTCGGCGGCGAGGATGGTAAACGAGAAGAGGGAGAACAGGGAGAGGCGAGAGCTAGCGATAGCCGTAAAACGTTCTGGTTATCGGAGATGCGAAGATGGGCGAGGGAAAACATGAAGTTGACAATGGTGTCGTGAAGTGATCTTCACCATCTCATCACGAGGGCACCGATGGATTTAAAAGGAGACGACTGGCTGGAGACACTGGGAGATCTGTTGGATGACCAACAACAACAACTGCTCCAGCCAGTTGAACGCGAATTCGTCGACATTAGTGACATTCCACCAGCCACATTTTTAGATGGAATTCCATCAGTGCCGGATGCGGAGAACCAACAACAACAACAGCCCCAACAACAACAACAGCCCGACGGGAGCTACTTCTCCGTGGGTTTGATGGGGTAGACAGGACAACCCCATCCCCTGAATAAAACAGGGTCAACAAATTGATTCCTACGGTCCTTTTGAGGGCCACCCCAGTCTTCCGAAAGGGGACTTCTAACATGGCACATTGAAAAATAACACCAGGCCATACATTTGTGAATCTCCTCTCCTCTATTTTCTATGATTACCAATCTCCACCGCCAAAAAACATCTGCTATCAAAGGCCCTTTTGAGGGCCAACACCTAGCCTTCCAAACAGGACTTGTAACAATTGCGCCTAGGCCCTACGGATGCCAATCTCCTCTCCTCTATGATTACCAATCTCCACCGCCAAACAAAATAAAAATCGCCCATCAAAGGCCCTTTTGAGGGCCAACCCCTAGCCTCCCAAACAGGACTTGTAAAATTGCCCGTAGGCCCTACGAATGCCAATCTCCTCTCCTCTATATTCTATGATCATTACCAATCTCCATCACCTCACAAAATATACACATTCAACTCTAGAATATCTATGACAATCTTCCACACCTCATACCCCACAACTATTCTAAAAGCCCGCCATGGTCCATCTCCTCCTCACAAAAAACATTTTTTTTTACACTCGGGCTTTTCCGGGACTACTCGGTATATGTATCAGAGTAGTATATTATTACCGTACATTCATACTAATAGTGTGTGGGTGTTATTTTTTTTACCTGGGCGCTGTTAGTAGGAAGTTCCCATTCACTAAGTGTTATTTACCTATTTTACCTAGGTGTGTGCATGTAGGGAGCTGATGTTTGTGCTTTTAATTAGAAGCTTGCCCTTTCGGGTATAATTGGGTGGTCATCATAAGGACCGTTAGGAAGGTGTAAGGGATTACACCGATTGGAGCACTTCTTCTCGCCTATTGGTACACAGGGGACATTACAGCGTGACGAGTGTACACGGTATGAGCTTGCAACTGGACGTAGGGGCTGGTGTTCCTGCAAGTTTGTGGATACAGCGGACACATAACGCTTGGTGTCCACAGGGAAATATGGCGAATTTGGCGTAGCGACTACTGCATTTGACACAGGGCAATTGCTTTGTCACTCCCCATGTTGTGTCTTGCCCCAGTCTTCTTCTTTCGGCGCTGTAGTAGTCAAGACATCGCTGCGTTGAAACTGCCGTCTGTACTTTTTCTTGTTCTTGTTCTTGTTCTTGGTCTTGTTCGAACAGATCTTGTATGAGTTCATCAAGCCGTTCGTGGTAGGTACTATCAAGCCGTACGTAGGTACTATTGTCCACTCCATCGATGAATTGACCGGTTGCTTCGTCAAGATAGGACCGTTGTTGTTGCGAAACTGCGGTCAAATCTCCATCCGCCGTCTCTTCTTCTTCTTCTTCGTCGTCTTCAATATCGATGAATTGACCCGTGGTATGGTGAAGATATTGCCGCTGTTGTGAAACTGGGGTCAAAGTCTCGCTGCCATCTACCGGCTGGTCTTTTTCTTCTTGTTCGTCATCTTTGAATAGCTCTTCTAATATGTCGTCAAGCCACGACTCGTTAATATTGTCCACTCCATCAATATCCATGTATTGAGCCATGATGTAGTTCAAAATGAATGGATAGCAGACGATACACAGCGTGCTTTTTATACAACACATATAAGGGAAGTCTAACCGTACAGCACCCGTATGAGGGCGCGGACGTCACCGAAATCTTCATACTGACCAAGCCTCCCGCTCAGACCCCACTGTGTTTTTGTGTTTCTCTTCCGTCTTCAAACCGGTCTCATTTTGCAATAAATGCGAGTTGACGTGTAAAACTATTTTAAATTTGAACTTTGGGAGCTTATGGTGTATCGCTGAAAAATTCATAAGGCTGACGGCAGGCTAAAACTATTTTTTTTCATTTTCTCGGTTTTAGACCCGTATGGTTATGGGTGTGGTTGTGTAGAAAACCAGGTAAATTTGAAATAAACCGGCTTACCTCTGTAAAAACACTTTAGGTGTCTTCCTTACACCCTTATAATGTCACCCTGAAAATTTCAGCAGGTTTATCGATGGAAAAGTGTGAATTTTTGTCCTGCCAATCTTGCTACGGTAACACAGCCATTGACACGCATAGCTGTACATACACTCGGCTCCATATAGTGCTGTGTTACCGTAGCAAGATTGGCAGGACAAAAATTCACACTTTTCCATCGATAAATCTGCTGAAATGTTCAGGGTGACATTATAAGGGTGTAAGGAAGACATCTAAAGTGTTTTTACAGAGGTAAGCCGGTTTATTTCAAATTTACCAGGCTTTCCACACAACCACACCCATAATCATACGGGTATAAAATCGACAAAATGATAAAAAAAAAATAGTTTTAGCCTGCCGTGTAACTTTCTTCCAAACCTTTCAGAACAACATTTAATACAACATTATTTGGTGATCTTATTTTAAACCGATATTAAACTATTTTGCAAAGACGTTTACACCTCATGGGTATTCTTCCAAGTTCTGCATAAACAGCACAGCTATTTGTGGATGTTTTCACATTTAATATGTATTTACAGAACTTTCTGTGGACGCGTTCCACCGCATCGCCCTATTATCTATACATTATCAATTACAAGTATTGTATTAGCCAAGTGGATTTTTATGTCGAGTGTCATGTATCTTAAGCAATCTCAGAAGTCGTGTTGGTATGTGCTGTTTTATTTAATTTATTTCGACTGACGAGCCAGATTATATAGCCGTCATTTCAATTGGCAATCTTTTTCGGGCTGGCTTTAAAGAAGGGCCTCATATTTTGAGTTCCAATCCGGACAACGCTCTGCGGTTATATTCCCAAAAGTATGAGGAAAGTTGTATCGAAGATGCCTTTTCGTACTCTCGCGGAAGCCGTCTAGGAACTCGCCGCGAAGGCTCCGCTGTGTGGTTAAGAAACACTTTGCTAGTTCTCCAAGGAATACACATAGGTCACTAGCTTCAGTCTTCATGACTTCAACCATATAGTCGAGACATTTCTTGGCAAGAGCCGTTTCCTTCTCTGATCCTGAAAATATCAAATGGGGAAGAATGTAAAAATGGATAGATCAGGCTGCACATCCACAACTCAATTTAAGAGATTTTACCTGAAATCCAGGGATAATTTCTCTGAAATTCAGGTATATCATCCATGAATTAAAGCTAAATTACCTGAATTTTAGGGGATTTTACGTACCTGAATACGGTCGGGAACTTACTAATCAGCATGGTAAATTTGCCTGAATTTCAGGAAAAATCCTCATTCAGATATCTTTTTTTCTGAAATTCAGGAAATTATCCCTGGATTTCAGTGGATGTGCAGCCTGATCTATTCGGGATTATTCTCTGAATATTTCTGAGAGTGTACTAGATGTCTATTCCATCTAACGAACACATCATTAATCACTTTCCACCAGATGACTTGATATGGCTATTACATCTTTGCTCTTGGATATTTGTATCTAATACCACTAAAGCCGGTGCTATAGGGGGCCGTGTGAGCAACAGCAACAATAAAAGCGTGGCTGAGATACAAATCTCACTGGGATCGTTATTGATATTGTGATGGTTTTAGATATGCATTCAAAATATTGGCATATGAGGTCTTATGATTTCTTGTCAGTACGCCGGCATCTTTATTCACCACCTTTATATATACCGTAAGTAGTATACAAAGAGTCTTTCGAGTCAGTGGCGCCTCACTGCGCATGCGCAGAACTTGTTTTGACGTCAGAAGTGTCGGTGTGCGCAGGTGAATGGGGCGCAGGTATGACGTCACTTCCGGTTGGGGTGAATGAGGCGTGACCTTGGGGGCATGTATTTCTCCGCGGTGATGCGGTCTGGTGGTGATGCGGTCTGCCTCCGCGGACCGAAAGTAGTCCCAAAACCGTGGGTTTTCGTGGAAGTGTTCGGCAATCTGTAGGGACCGCTAGTGGGCCGATGGGGTCGAGTGAGGTATCAAAGTGAAGCATTCGTGAAGGGGCATTTGATGGGCTGGGTGTGGGGTTGACATATCGGCCTTCTGCGCATGCGCGGTGGACGAAGGGTATGAAAATAGCCTTTTTGGAGCTAGGGGAGCCCCTAGTGGACCGATGGGGTCGAGTGAGGTATCAAAGTGAAGCATTCATGAAGGGGCATCTAATGGACTGGGTGTGGGGTTGACATATCGGCCTTCTGCGCATGCGCGGTGGCCGAAGGGTATGAAAATAGCCTTTTTGGAGCTAGGGAGCCCCTAGTGGACCGATGGGGTCGAGTGAGGTATCAATGTGAAGCATTCATGAAGGGGCATCTAATGGGTTGTGTGTGGGGTTGACATATCGGCCTTCTGCGCATGCGCGGTGGCGAAGGGTATGAAAATAGCCTTTTTGGAGCTAGGGGAGCCCCTAGTGGACCGATGGGGTCGGGTGAGGTATCAATGTGAAGCATTCATGAAGGGGCATCTAATGAAATGGGTGTGGGGTTGAAATAGCGGCCTTCTGCGCATGCGCGGTGGCCGAAGGGTATGAAAATAGCTTTTTGGAGCTAGGGGAGCCCCTAGTGGACCGATGGGGTCGAGTGAAGTATCAATGTGAAGCATTCATGAAGGGGCATCTAATGGGTTGGGTGTGGGGTTGAAATATCGGCCTTCTGCGCATGCGCGGTGGCCGAAGGGTATGAAAATAGCCTTTTTGGAGCTAGGGGAGCCCTAGTGGACCGATGGGGTCGAGTGAGGTATCAAAGTGAAGCATTCATGAAGGGGCATCTGATGGACTGGGTGTGGGGTTGAATTAGGGTCATTCTGCGCATGCGCGGTGGTCCAAGGGTATGCAAATAGCCGTGTTGGAGCTAGGGGAGCTACTAATGGTCCAATGGGGTCGAGTGAGGTATCAAAGTGAAGCCTAGGGGAAGAGGCGTTCAGGCAATGGGGTGGGTGCATGTAAAATTTTTCCTGAAAAAAAAAAAAACGGAAAACGGACTTTATCGAAAAACCTGGGAAAATGCCTATATGGGGTATGAGGGGTATATAGGTCGACGGGCTTAACGGGGCTTGTCTATCAATAGAGTTATCTCCCCCTAGTTCCAGGGTGGTTGTATGTAAAAATTTTCCTGAAAAAATACGGAATACGGACTTTATCCTAAATTACGGGAAAATGCCTATATGGGGTATGGGAGGTATAGGACCATCCTGGGAAACCTACTTCTCCACATTTGCGGTATAGGTTGTGGGGTCTCGTTTTCTTAGTCTCGTCAAAACAAACATGATAAGAAGTGTCACGGAGCGAAACGGTGAAATTTTTGAAAAAAGTCACCGAGCCTCATATAGTCCCATACTAGGGTATAGGACCGATGTTTGTCCCCCCTGGGAAACGTACTTCTATACATTTGCGGTAGGGTTGTGGGGTCTCGTTTTACTCGTCTCGTCATTTAGAACATGATAGGAAGTGTCCCCGTGCGAATCGGTGAAATTTTGAAAAAAGTCACCGAGCCCCATATAGACCCATACTGGGGTATAGGTTCAATGTTTATCCTACTGGGAAACCCACTTCTATACATTTGCGGTAGGGTTGTGGGGTCTCGTTTTACTCGTCTCGTCATTTAGAACACGATAGGAAGTGTTGCGGAGCGAATCGGTGAAATTTTTGGCTATGGGTGTATAGGCCCATACGGGGTGGACATGTTGGAGTCTAGGTGAGTCCCTAATGGTCCAATGGGGACGAGTGAGGTCTTATTTTGAAGCTCTCGTGGAGGAGCACTTGACTACACTAATGGTTCGTCCGTGTTCAATAGTCTGCGCATGCGCAGTCTGGCCGTAGTATAGAAAATAGGCATTTTGGGTGCTATGTAGGGGTGTGTTTGGGTTAGAGATGAGCTAATCACGGTTCGAATGGGTCGTGTGAGGTGTCAAAGTGAAGCTTGTGTGGGGTAGAGTCAGGATGGTGTGTTTTTGAATGCATGTCGGGTTAATCTGCGCATGCGCAGTTGGTTGTAGTAAGTAAAGTGGCCATTTTGGGGCAGTGAAGGAAGTTATTTGGGGTGGAGATGGGCTAATCACGGTTCGAATGCGTCCTGGAAGGTGTCATCTTGTAGTTCTCGGGGTGTACATTCCGATTTGAGGGATGTTCGCGTCATCTCTGACGTCATCGGTGACGTCATCGGTACGAGTAGTAGCGAAAGTGGCCATTTTCGGGCAGTACATGAAGGTATTTGGGTCGAGATGGGCTATTCACGGTTCGAATGCGTCCTGGAAGGTGTCACCTTGTAGTTCTCGGGGTGTACATTCCGATTTGAGGGATGTCCGCGTCATCTGTGACGTCATCGGTGACGTCATCGGTACGAGTAGTAGCGAAAGTGGACATTTTCGGTCAGTACATGAAGGTATTTGGGATCGAGATGGGCTATTCACGGTTCGAATGCGTCCTCGAAGGTGTCATCTTGTTGTTCTCGGGGTGTACATTCCGATTTGAGGGATGTTCGCGTCATCTGTGACGTCATCGGTGACGTCATCGGTACGAGTAGTAGCGAAAGTGGACATTTTCGGGCAGTACATGAAGGTATTTGGGGTCGAGATGGGCTCTTCACGGTTCGAATGCGTCCTGGAAGGTGTCATCTTGTAGTTCTCGGGGTGTACATTCCGATTTGAGGGGTGTCCGCGTCATCTGTGACGTCATCGGTGACGTCATCGGTACGAGTAGTAGCGAAAGTGGACATTTTCGGGCAGTACATGAAGGTATTTGGGATCGAGATGGGCTATTCACGGTTCGAATGCGTCCTCGAAGTTGTCATCTTGTAGTTCTCGGGGTGTACATTCCGATTTGAGGATGTTCGCGTCATCTGTGACGTCATCGGTGACGTCATCGGTACGAGTAGTAGCGAAAGTGGCCATTTTCGGGCAGTACATGAAGGTATTTGGGGTCGAGATGGGCTATTCACGGTTCGAATGCGTCCTGGAAGGTGTCATCTTGTAGTTCTCGGGGTGTACATTCCGATTTGAGGGGTGTCCGCGTCATCTGTGACGTCATTGATGACGTCATCGGTACGAGTAGTAGCGAAAGTGGACATTTTGTGGGTGCGTGGGGGGGAGTTTGGTGTAGAGATGCACCATCCTTAGTCCGAATGCGTCGTGTGAGGTGTCATTTTGTAGCTCTCGGGGTGTACAATCCGAATTGAGGCATGTCCGAAGCATCTGTGACGTCATCGATGACGTCATCAGTAGAAGTATTAGCGAAAGTGAGCCTTTTGGGGCAGTGCAGGAAGGTATTTGGTGTAGAGATGGACCATCCGCGTTGCGAATGCGTCGTGTGGGGTATCATGTTGCAGCTCTCGGAGTATAGACCCTGATTTCAGGGATATTTATAGCATCTGTGACGTCATTGGTGACGTCATTAGTACAAGTTGTAGCGAAAGTGGGCCTTTTTTAGCAGTGAAGGATGTTATTTGGTGTAGAGATGGACCATCCGCGGTCCAAATGGACCATGTGAGGTGTCATCTTGTAGCAACGCCCACCAACACCATTCTTAATGCTTCAACGCCCTGGTGAAATAGCTCAGAAGCTCTGATATTCCATGGAATTGTCACTAATTCTTCGAAATGCTGTGATGCCCGTCAACGCCCGTCGTTACACTTTAACACTCTAACATAACGCCATGATATAGACCAGAGAGAGAGAACAACAACAGCAACAACAACAAGGATGACACATGAGAGAACAACAACAACAAGAAGTTTTATTCATATAGTTTATTTTCCCCAATGTTACATCATACCCACGCTGGGGGAGCCGCGTTGGGTATATTTACAATTCAAGAAGATTCTTATCCAATCGGAGGCCACCATTTGCATGTTTCATATTCGTTCCTGTCCGTTAGATGTATTCTTGTCCAATCAGAAGTCTCCATTTCAGAAATTGCCATCTGAACCGTTTATTCTAATCATCGTCGGGCAGGCCAGGATACCGTTGAGGCAACATATCCTCAGATAGTTGTTTGCGCATTCTGAGTATCTATCAGTGCATGGGTGAATACTTTCATCCGATGGAGGTGGTGGTCAGTTTAACCACAAAGAACGCAACATTGGTCATTATCTCCACTATCCACTTGGTGTTACAATTCAAGAAGACTTGTCCAATCAGAGGCCACCATTTGCATCTGTCATATTCGTTCCTGTCCGTTAGATGTATTCTTGTCCAATCAGAAGTCTTCATTTCAGAAAGTTCCATCTTCGGCCATGTTCGCTTTGAACCGTTTATTCTAATCATCATCAGGCAGCCCAGGATACCGTTGAGGCAACATATCCTCAGATAGTTGCTTGTGCATTCTGAGTATCTATCAGTGCCTGGGTGAATACATTCACCCGATGGGTTGGTCGGTCAGCTTGGTCACGAAGAACGTAACATTGGTGACCCTCTCCACTGTCCACTTCGTGTTGGGGCGTTGTTGTTGGGCCCATTTCAAGGGATCCACGGTGTCCAGTTTCTCCAGCATCGTCTGTAGCGACACTCGGTTAATGATGGTAAACGGTTGGTCAAATACCCAGATGTTACTGCTCGGGTAAAAGTATCGGACTTGGTCTGTCTCCTTATGCCGCAGCACATAACCAAACGCCAGGTTTAATTTGAAGGACGTAGCTTGGTCATTGAAAATGGCTTCCATGTAGCTGCGTAGACGGGCGAGGTCGGTCAGTCGAAAATTGTAGATATCTTGAATAGGGCGATGACTGTAGAAACAGTGCCGTATCATGGACCAGTGGCGCCGATAAATGTCACTCACTGGCTGGGCGTCCTGTAAGAGATCGCTAGGAACAGTTATGGGCTCGTCCAGAAAATGTTCGATGTTGTCAGGCGTATGACTCGAAACCGTAACGGAGGGGTTCGGCTGGATATCCAGGCCCTCCTGGACCGTGGGTATAGGCAGGCTCTTCGTCATCGCATCACCAGTGGCGTTCGTCTCTCCGGGTTCATCTTCACTGGGTCTGACCTTCCGCGGCTCCTCTTTAGTGGAAAGTTGTCGCCCAAACCGCGGTGGAAACCTTTACACTGCGCGCGCCGGGGTCAAAGGTCAGTTCCGGTCACCTTTAGCGACGTACACCAAACAGAAGCGAGTATTTAAAATCCGTCATGAAACCTTTGCGCGCCGGGGTCAAAGGCCAGTTCCGGTCACCTTTAGCGACGTACACCAAACAGAAGCGAGTATTTAAAATCCGTCACAGAGCTCTCGTCCAATCAGAAGCGAGTATTTTGACCCGGTGCATTATAGGACATATCCAAGATGGCGGTTCCAAAATGGCGGATCCAACATGGCGGCTCCAAAATGGCGGCGTATGAGAGCTTCTGGAGATGGACCTGATAGAAGTCCGGAATGGTGGAACATTCGTAAACATTCGGGCACTTTTACATCCGGGGACTTTTACATCCGAAGAGACACGGAAGTGCCCGAACATGATATCAGCTAGCGTGCTATAAAAGGGGAGCGGTCTGGCCGTTTCATCAGACACTCTGTCAACCACCAAGATGTTCACTTGTACTACGTGCCTGAAATCATTCACTCGTCTGCATGACTTGCGCCGCCATGAGGCTACCAAGCACGAAGGAACCGCCCGGTATAACTGTACGATATGTACGCTGTCGTTTCAGCGCCCGGATCATTTACAGCGCCACACACGTGCACGCCATGAAGTACCCAAGCGTCCATGCGAAGAATGTGGTCGGCTTTCAAACTGACCAGTCAGTTGCTGCGACACCAACGCACACGACACCCTGTTCCGCAGCCACGTTTGCAGATAGAAGAGCCCGTAGGCATCAATATCGAAACGGGGAACTCCCACCCATCGCACGAGGGCCGATGATGATGTCGCCCTAATTCAACAGTCAAATTCCGACGACAAGACCTTGGGCCAGATTTTGTACGACGTGGAGGGCAAAGTACGCTTCGTGGACGAAGCCATAAATGTTCCCAGCGATCTGTTACACGAAGACCATCCAGTGAGTGACATTTATCGGCGCCATTGGCCCATGATCCGGCACTGTTTCTACCGTCATCGCCCTATTCAAGATATCTACAATTTCCGACTGACCGACCTCGACCGTCTACGTAGCTACGTAGAAGCCATCTTCAAAGATCAAACTACGGCCTTCAAATTGAATCTGGCGTTTGGTTATGTGCTGCAGCATAAAGAGACAGTCCAAGTCCGATATTTTTACCCGAGCAGTAACATCCGGGTATTTGACCAACCGTTTACCATCATTAACCGAGTGTCGCTAGAGACGATGCTGGAGAAACTGGACACCGTGGATCCCTTGGAATGGGCCCAACAACAACGCCCCAACACCAAGTGGACAGTGGAGAGTGTGACCAATGTTACGTTTTTCGTTACCAAGCTGACCGACCACTCCCATCGGCTGAATGCGTCACTCATGCACTGATGAATACCATAACATGCCGTACATACTCTATATGTCTACATGTTGATCGTTGACGGTACGGAGGTGACCGAAGAGACACGGATGTTACCGAAGATGTCACGGCTCGGCCCTCGACTTGGGGATAGTTGAACTGAGTGTGCTAAAAATAGATCACCAGCTAGCGTGCTATAAAAGGGAAGCGGCCTGGCCGTTTCATCAGACACTCT
>JAVTVY010011480.1:0-49906 GCA_036873755.1 Hanleya hanleyi
AGGAAACTTACCCGTGTTTAGCGGGGCACGCATGCAACGCGGTCACGGATTGGGGAACATCCTGGGCAGCATTATGAAAACGTTTTTACCCATGGTGACACGGGGTGTGAAAGCGGTGGGAAAACAAGCGGTACGCAGTGGATTACGCGTGGCCGGTGATGTGATGGAAGGCACAGCACCCCGACAAGCTTTGAAACGCCGGGCTAAAGAAGCAGGCAGCGTTTTGATCGCCAAAGCCCTTAAAAGACAAAGACCCACACTGCCCCCATTCATTCAACGTCCAACACCCCAGAGGAGAAGGACTAAGCCCCAGAAGAAGAAGAAGAAGAAAAAGAAGAGACGTACTAGTAGGAGAGACATCTTCGCATAATGGCCTTCATTCACTCCGAATCGTGTCCGTCTACCAACAGTGAATTGGATTTGTGGACTACTCCACCCACCCAAACGAGTGTAGGCGAAGGACGTTGGGTAGAACATCGACCCCTGGCTAGCCTGACGGGGGTGGGGCCCGTAGAATTTACCATTGAAAACAAAGATACGGCCTACCTGGATTTAGCCCACACCTACTTGTACGTGAAAGCCAAAATAACGAATAGGGACAGGACGGACATAGCGGTCGATGCGCCAGTAGGCCCGGTGAATCTTTGGCTGCGCTCCTTGTTCCAACAGGTGGATATAGGTCTGAACGATAAACTCATTAGTACGTCCACCAATACGTACCCGTACCGAGCCTACATGGAGACGATGTTGTCGTACGGTATTGATGCCAAAGAATCACACTTACAAGCTGAGCTGTACTTCAGGGATAGACCCGGATACCTGCCCAACATAACCGGTGCCAATGCTGGGTTCGAGTCACGCAAAAAACTGGCAGCCAAAAGCAAGTCCATCGATATGATGGGACGACTACACGCCGATCTGTTCATGCAAGACCGCTACATGATGAACGGTGTATCCATCAAGATCAAGTTGATCCGGTCCTTACCTAAGTTCGCCTTAATGTGCGGTGGCGAGGGCGATATCGATTACCAGATCGTCATTGAAGATGCAGCCCTGTTTGTCCGTACGGTAGATTTGCAACAGGGTGTGTTGCTGGGTCACATGGAAGCCTTAGCGAAAAAAACAGCCATGTACCCCATCCGACGCGTACAGACCAAGGTGTTCTCTGTGCCCACAGGTACGATGATGGCCAATCGTGAAAATTTATTTCTAGGGGATCTGCCTAAACGTCTTACCCTGGCGTGTGTGACCAACACCGCATTCAATGGAAATTGGGCTGAGAATCCGTTCAAATTTAAACATTTCAACATTAACTTTGTGGCACTGCACGTGGCCGGCCATCAAATTCCAGCCCGACCCTTACAACCGGACTTTACTAAGGGAAACTATGTGCGGACCTACCTGAACCTATTTACAGCTACAGGACAAAACAACCAGGACGAAGGCAATACCATCAGTCGAGACGACTTTATGAAGGGATACACATTGTTCGCCTTTGACCTCACCCCCACCTTGGAACACGATCATCAACTGGCTTTGCTCAAGAAAGGAAACCTACGGTTGGAACTGCGTTTCTCCATCCCTGTACCCGACACTATTAACGTGATTTGCTATGCCGAGTTTGATAACGTCATCAGCGTGGATCACCAAAGAAACGTGCTGTGTGACTTTGCCACCTAAGATGGATACAGAGCAGCTGATGAGCATACTCCAGCGAGATCCCAAGATCCCCTTTCGAGGTGTGTTTCCACGCAATGTGTTTCCCACTCACTCCACTACCCCAGCAGCCTACATCCTGAATACAGACACAAAGAGTCGACCCGGTGAACATTGGATAGCGGTGTACGTGGACACCCAAGGCCAAGGCGAATACTTTGATTCCTACGGACTTGCACCCCTCCATGCCGATTTGGTGAAATTCATGGACGTCTCTACGACAGAGTGGCGTTGGAATACGCAAAGATTACAAGGACCCTTGAGTAGTGTGTGCGGACAGTACTGTGTGTTTTATCTCACTCACCGGAGTAGAGGACATTCACTGCCTACCATTGTACATATGTTTGATGATTATTGTCAAGCCGAAGACCGGGATGTCCTCGTCTATGACTGGACGGCCTCTCGTTTTAATGTGCATGCTCCATTTCTCTGGTTAACTTAATGTACTCTGCGCGCGCGCGCATCTTGTTTTATTATTATTGTTATGACGTTGTTGTTCTGACGTTGAATAAAATTGATGAAAAAACACAATGATGGGTTTTGACTTTCTCTCTCTTTTTATTTAAGTCAACAAGCAAGGAGTTATACAACTATAGAATACAAATAGTAGGGGTATGTACACACATAGAATAGTAGTGATTAAGGTACATAAAAGTTTTGTCAGGAGTAGGATTTGAACCTACGCAGGGTATCACCCCACCGGCACTTAATACCGGCGCCTTAGACCCCTCGGCCATCCTGACTTTTACAGTTTTTATAACTCGTGACTCCACAGTTATTAGTGTTCCACATTTTACAAGTCCAAGTAGGTAGTGCTCACACCGTCGGCCAATACTTTCCGTTTCGGATAAAAGAAAGTAAAGGCGTCTCGTTGCTGGATATAAGTGCGCATCTGGTGGTCCACCACCCGGAATCCTCGGTTGGTCCCACTGGCACTGGCCTGGCTCTGCAATACACCCAGGTAGAGATCTTTGTCGATGGCAGGGTCACGTCGGTTGACGCCTTTACAACTAAACTTGTTGTTTCCATCTCCTCCGTAACAATAGTACGTCTTGGACGACAGGGCGATCATGGCATCTCCACTCCACTCGAGTTTAAACAGACCCGGTGTCCGCTTGTCGTAGGTGTAGTGGTCGCGTCGAGGTAGCCACAGGTCCCGGTCCGCTTCATACTGGGCCCGTAACTCGGGTTTCACCAGGGACTCCCAATCGGCGTTGGAGACGGCCATGTAGGCCGAATCTGTGTCCATCTCCATCAACTGCCAGTCTGAGGAATTAAAATAGACACCCATGAAGTCGTAGAGAAACTGCAACATCCTCAGCTTGGCCACCTGATAGACCATACATCCAATCTGCAGGGGTAAATTGTACCGGATAGTCTTCTTAGCTGAAGTGACTTCATAGGTGTCGTCATCGATGACCTCCACGGACCGAAACAGAGGAGAATTCACTTTTTTGCAGGCTTGGGCAGTCGTACAAATGTTCACGTTGACGTGCTTATCCTGGTTGGTTACCGTTTTTCCATAATAACCATTGCCAGTGAGTTTCCAACATTCAGCCATGATGGCCTGACTCGGGTATTCATCACCTTGACGACGGGCCGCCGTGACGAGCTCGGCCTTGTCCGCAAAACAAGCCTCGGGGACATACTGGATGACTTGATAGATTTGAGTAATTTCCAAACCGTGCTTCATGTACCACTGCAATAAGGGGTGCCCAGCAAGATTTTGTCCGCCCACATACTTCCAATCAACATGCGGCGTGGTTGAGGTAAACACTCGTGTTGCTCTGCGTAGGTGCGCATGGTCTCCCCAATATCATCCCGACCCACCAGCGTATTCTTGAAGATAGGCGGACACTGGGCGAAGAGAGGCTTGAGAGTGTCGGGAACATGCAGGTCGCATTCTACAAAGCCGTAGAGCTGCCCCGAACGAATGGCGTCCAACATCTGTGGCAGACTCAGCAGTCGCCGACGACTCAACGGGTACTCACGCTCTTTTAGGAACCGTTGTAAATGGGGACGGGCCTGGCACAGGGTGTGAAATTCACACTCCCACATTTCAATCAAATGGTAGCCTCGCTCTTTCACATAATCTCCGTTGGCCACTACTTCCTCCCGTAATTCTAAGGGTGTTTTCCCGCGTCGCTCATTAAAACGACCCGCGCTGAAATGACATCCGTGGCCGTGCCAGTAACAGCCATAAAACTGGAAAACAGTGGGTGTTCCTTGTACATGGGCAAACCCATCGACGGGGAGACGCCGATCGCCTATCCGCTTCTCAGTGGCGTTGGTCTGGTGTCGTATATAAATACCCCGTCGATAGGCTTCCCACTCCAACCACTGGTCGGCAAGATGTTTGTGAGGCAACCGTTGGGGTGTAAAATGACGTCCTTCGCCCAACCAACGCGTATAATGCCCACTGGGCATGGGTTGGGCGAGTGACCACAGGTAGAGGGCATTAGCATCAAAGCCAATGATTTTGGCAACGGGTTTTCCACTGGGGAGAGTAGTGACATCCTTCTCGTGGTAGCGGTGAAAAATAAGACTGGGCCCGCCCACAATGTTATCTTTTAGACAATTATGCATGTCCGCATCTTTCTGTTGTACCAGCGAGAAGTAAGTGGAACACTCTTGAAACAAATGGCGAAGGGCCAGCCCCGGTAAACTTAAGCACTCTTTAAAGATGTCCACGTGCATTTGGCGTTGAAAAAGTTGCACCATTTTCTCGGCCGCCTCCAGGAAAGGAACCACATCTAGGTTGTTGTACCATATGAGGAAATCTTCCAAGGTCTGCATATGTTCATCGTTCCATACCTGCTGTAGTTCACGGTACGTGTCTTCCGGACATTCCACTTGCTTCAAATCATCAAAGAAGGCGTGCCGAGATGGCAACTGTGTTTCCTGCAAACGGTCGAGCGATGATATGTACGTGTAAGGGAACCTCCCTTTGGTTTGTGCACAGTTATAGGCCTTGACCCACTGATCATAGCTACAATTAGGAGCTAGGTAGTTGCGCACGTCCAGGAAATGCAGTGACGTAGTAGTGAGGGCCATATGATTATTGATCTTCTTGATCACCGACTTGAGGGTATCGGACTGGGCCAAGTAAGGGTAGAGAAATTCCTTGACCATGTTTAAATCATAGCGTCCCGAATTAAAGCCGAGCACCGGTAACTGAGTCAGGTATTGTAGGAAGCGGGCTTTCAATTTCTCCGCATACGGTTTCGGTAGGGATACATCCCGCGCCTGCAGAGGCTGCGACTGCAGGGACTCGGACTCGGACTCGGACTCGGACTCTTCATCATCGCTGAACGCTACACCGGGTACAGGAATGCGGTCGTCCAGTTGGTCCAGTACGTCATGGAACTTGGCCACCAACAATTCCGTACTAGCCGCACTCACTTGCTCTAAATACTCCATCATGCGGGTAATCAACTCATGGGAGTTCCCCGTGGATACGAAACACACCGGAGCAGCGTCATAGCCAGGTACGTTGCTGGAAATACTGACACTCAGAGGAATATGGCGCTGCGTCCACTGTGTTTTGGGTGAAAACAGGTCCATGGGCTCCAACAGGGCTTCAAAGTCATAGCACGCCCGGTAGGGGAAATAACGGTCCTCTTCCGGTATGATGAGTCCCTCATCGGCCAGTTCCTCGAAAATAGTAGGTGCATTATGATACACGCCACCCGGATAGACTCGCTTGACACTGTTGTCACAGATTTTCTCGTGGCGATGTAAGTCGGTGGAGCGATGAAACACCCGATGGCATTGGGCACAACTGAAAGACTGAGCGTACTGGCTCATATTGGAGATCAGCGAAAAATGACTCACGCCATTGTGGTCGAACACATTCACTTTCATCGTAGCAGCATACCGTTCTGTGGATCGCCGAACCAATTCAGCCACAAATGTATCGTCATCCTCCCGTCGTAATCGATAGACAAAGATATTAATATGAAACAGGGACTCCACGTCATCCAAATGCTTGAAGGGGACACCTCGGAAGTGCCGCTTATCCATGTCTTGCTGCTCTAAATATTGTTCCCAATACCCATCGGCCACTGTGTCACAACTCCGGGGGTCACACTCGTCCACATGCATGGCCAAACACCGAAACAGACATTTCCGGTCTTTGTAGGGTCCCTTCTTCCCTACTGTTAATGCATACAGGCCGTGTCGATGAAGCAACCACGGAGGCAGTAGTACAGGAGCTCCGATAGGATGATCTCTCATTTTCGTGACGAAAAATGTGACGTTAGTCACCATTTGCACCAACCATTGCGTATTGGGGCGTTGCAGGCGGGCCCACTCCAACGGGTCTAATGTAGTGAGTTGCTCGACCACCGGCTCAAGAGAAATGGCATCCGTGATGGTGAATGGCTGGTCAAACACATACGAATTATTACTCGGATAGAAATACCGCAGCTGGTCCGTCTTTTTGTGCCGTAAGATATACCCAAATGTCACATTCAATTTGAAGGCAGTGACCTGATCTTTAAAAATGTTCTCGGCGTAAGTAGGAAGATACGTGAGGTCCTCCAACCGAAAATTATACAAGTCCAATAGACGACGGTCACGGTAGAAACAATGGCGTATGGTAGCCCAGTGACGTTGATAAATGTCCCTGACACGCTCATCTTCAGGCAAGACTTCAACCGGAGGTACTGCTGGATCAAAGGGAAAATCTTCTCCACGTCTCATGCTTTTCGTCTCATACAAGCGGCTAGACAGGCAGGAGGACTGGTTGGCGGGCTGGCTGGCTGATCAAGTGAGGTAAGTCAGATTGAATACACCCTTTCCCTAAAAATCAACTCCTTTTATACATTTTACTACTCGCGGCCATCTTGTACCCACCTCCCACATTTGTACCCACCTCCCACATTTGTACCCACCTCCCACATTTGTACCCATCTCCCACATTTGTGGGAGGTGGGTTGTACCCACCTCCCACATTTATTTGTACCCACCTCCCACATTTGTACCCACCTCCCACATTTGTACCCACCTCCCACATTTGTACCCACCTCCCACACATCACGCAATCTGACAGGCAGTGTGTAAAACCATCTTTACTACATGTAGCTGCAATGTCAGTGAAACCGCTAGTGGGAGGTGGATTGTACCCACCTCCCACATTTGTACCCACCTCACACATTTGTGGGAGGTGGGTTGTACCCACCTCCCACATTTGTACCCACCTCCCACATTTGTGGGAGGTGGGTTGTACCCACCTCCCACATTTGTACCCACCTCCCACATTTGTGGGAGGTGGGTTGTACCCACCTCCCACATTTGTACCCACCTCCCACACATCACGCATGCGCACAAAACACACTTATGACGTCACACCAGGTTCTGCGCATGCGCAGTGAGGCGCTATTCCCTCAATTTACGCCTTGTATACTACTACGGGCCATGGATATAGTGAATCCTGGATATCTAAAACCGGCGCGCACGAGAGCTATCAGCTGAGCTGACGGCCTCAATTGCCTATCAGCTCAGGGGCTAGCTCTCGTGTGCGGGCAGTTTTTGGTGAGTTTTTGACCGGGGAAAAATATCAAACTTGTTTGATAATTTCGCCACGCGAGGCCAAATCCTCAGCGTGTGCGGCGAACGCAAGCCAACAGCTCAGCAGTTTTATTGGACCGGTCAATGAATCTCATATTATTTTCACGCGATTCATACGCACGACTCTTCAAAATGGTCTTGAAGAAGACGTTATGCGGGAACTGAAATCAATTTCGTGAAACTTTTGCTCGCCGTGTGCGCTGAAACCATACGAGAGCTAGCCCCTGAGCTGACAGGCAATTGAGGCCGTTAGCTCAGCTGATATCTCTCGTGTGCGCCGGGCTTTAACAAATTAAGTCAATCAGAGACCGAGTCGATGGACAGCTGTTCTCAGTGCATCAAAAGTTATACACGAGAGCGGATGCCATTTTTCCCCATTGACAAAAACTTGAACATTTTATCTTGAGCTTTTCTACGGGTTGGATGATGTTATGGGCTTGTCACGTCTTCCAACCCGAGGGAGGCGACTTTCACATAACCCCTTTACGCTTCCAAGTACATACCTGAAAGTTGCCTCTAATATATTCCACAAGGCCAGACACTGTTTTAAAGATAAACTGTTGTTTATTCACTTGAGTCATCGAAAGTAGTACAGAAGTTTATACACAAAGCAATTCCATAGGCCATCATGTAAAGACTCTATTACAATGAGCAGTCTATATTCAGGGGAGAGAGGTGTTAAAATCTGAAGAAGTCTATTTTGCTTAAACACTGTTAAACAAACAAGACACTTGAAGCAGACACTTATCCAATCACGGTTACGTGCTACCGTTAAACATAGTTTAACCATCATTATCATGTGACATGTTTCTTTTCAAGAGCCCATGTGGTTTTGTGAATATTTAAATAGATCTATACCAGAATTTAAGAGTTAACAGTTACACATATAAAATGTTCAAATTGCTCACCGTGGGTTTAATGTATTCACATTTTATTACAATTGAAGCCAGCTGAGAATGACAATTAAACAAAACAATAAAATGGAGAATAATAGTCTCCACATGAACAGCTACAATAAAAGTGCGGCTGATATACTGAGATTACGTCAGAGATTCCTCCGTATTCTCGGGTCTGAATGTTGAATGCCGTTCTTTGGTTGCTTTTTGGTCGCCAGACATCGTCAATTTTTCCCACCTCTTCGCATCGCTCCAATTCGAATATTTATTCCATCGCAAAAAAAAATAAAAAAATTCAGCCCTGCTTGGTGTTTGTCGGTTGGTTGGTTGTTTGAAGTTTAACGTCGCACCTAACCTTATTGGTCACATGACGACGATGACCCAAACAAACATACCCTAGCAAAACCCTAACCCTAACAAAAACCTAACCAAAACTACACAAATTTTTGAATTTCGAATTTTGAAAATTAGGCGAAACTGTCGCATTGACCATGAAAGTCCCTTTGCTTCACGAGATTCTGGGTAGTAAAACGCAACAATCATGGAATTAAATGCTTCGATCTAGTAGCGTGAGTCTGCATGTTACACGAAATGTGACGACAAGCCGGGTTCATTTTATGGAGATTACAGTTGGTGTGTTGTTGTATATAACGATCCTGACAGTAGAGCGTTATGTAATAGTTACCACCTGAGACTGAGGGATTCAAGCTGCATGAACCCTCGCGTCCGTGCAATTGCACACCGAGGTCGCGAAGCGACTGAGGTGCGCAATTGCACGGACGCGAGTTTTTTATACAGATTGAATCCCGAGGTCGCGGGTGGTAACTGACTTACACAATGACTGTATTATTCAACACGAGGGATTCATTTTTCTACAATCACCCGAATGACAATGGACTTTGCATGTGTGAAGGTGTTCCAAATTGAAGAGCACGGCTGTGAAGATAACCAGAATAAATGTTGACGATATCATTTTGAACAAAATATTGGGAAGAAGAGACAGTTTTGTTATGATTATACTATTATCATAAGTTTACGATAAATCAATACTGTTGACATAGATGTATAAATAGCTCTTTTTTTGCATTTATCTTTTAATGTTTGCAGTAAATGGTATTTCCTGTTGAATTTCGTAGCCAGAAGGGTGCGATAAATTGAGGCAGTTTTAATCTTAGTGTTGTTGGGCTGTATTGTGGGCTTCGCGACCTCTGTGTACAATGCACTGCCGCAAGTGTTTTACAGGCAAGGCTTTGGTGTAAGACCTCCCATTGAAAAGGTAATATCCTGGACAAAAGACTGACAATACAACTTGCAGCAGATCCTTTGTCAATTATATTTCGTGAGTCTTGCACTAAATGGTTTTAGTTTTAGCTAAAAACCCAGGTCAAGGTTAGTGACTATCTTGTTCAGCTGTGACGGTGTAAACTTCGGTTTTCGTATTACATGAAGGACGACCTGGTGACGAAAACTTCCACAACCCGTTTGACTGGTCCGTAACTCTCACGTTATCGTTACAAAGATTTGTAACATGACATGAAAATTACATATCCCTATGTCCATACGCATGATCTCATACCAGACCCATAATTAACGGAATGTCTGACAGAAATTCACGTTTACAGGTACACATTTCACTTGCATCGACACATATATGTAAGGCAGTAAATTAATGCATTGCCACATACAGACGCGTCACATTTTGACTACTTAAGCTGCAATCAACGCTCAGCAGGCGACAACCAAAGAATAGCCCTACATTCACGGCAGTTCCTGTTATAATGTATGTATAGAAGAATACACCACAGGGCTGGAGTGATTTATTGAACAATGGAGGAGATATTATTTATGGACGTACGACAAAATATTGCTACTTCTCTCGCTGTGCGAGGGGAAATTCTAATGTATTGCTGTGTACTTTTATTGTATACACTTCTTGACTGGTTCGGATTGGTTGAAAAAAAAATGGATCTACAGCCGAGAAATGTTCACTTTCAACACAGGAGCCGCCGTCCTGTTGAACTCGAGAAGCATGGGCGACAACTCTCGTTCTTCCCATGCATCTTCGCACAATCGTCCTTTGAAACTATCCGTAGAGGGGAATGTCCGAGTAACTCTCCATTCCTTAAAAATAATGGAGCCGATGCCCCGACCCACCCACTCACCAAGGCCATGGTTTTAACGCCGATACTAGTTTAACTGTCAAAGCAGTACATGTTATCGTGACGATGATGTCACGATAATGTGTCATTTAAGAAGACATGAAGTTAACATTGTAAATGATGAACTCTGAATTACGCTCGCTGATTCTGCCTGGTGCGCTTGGTCTTACATGTAGGACATTGTGCATATGACAGTAACTCGAACTGTTTATGGTTGAAGATCGACAGATTAGTCGTTTCCGCCTCGATCAGTCATGCCTATGGGATGGGAGACAACCCCGTTCGAACTCTCAACTCGTAATATGCAAATCACTCATCCCATCACTAAAGTGATATGTTTATCTGCCATGTATATGTTGTAGTGACCGTTTTTTCCATCCTGATAAAAGGGAACTTCCCGCTAGCTACACGCTAGTACAGGCACTGGGTGAACTCACTTCCTACCACACTCCTCTCCATCATGAAGAACCGCCATCCTCTTTTCCATATTAACCCTGAGGCTAGCCTAACAAGCTTCCCCATTCCCTCCCTCGTACCACCCATCCTTCCCAGCAACTCAACTCGACAATCAGATCACCATCAACCACTTCCCACACTTCCTCATCTCGACAACCTGACCATCGACCCAACCCACTCCCATTCCCGCGAGGATCCTACCGGCGACGCCAATGTTGTAGTGACCGAGTTCTCCGGCCGGGATTTGAACCACCGACCCCTGGTTTACCAGCCCAGCGGAAATTCCCGCTAGCTACACGCTAGTACAGGCACTGGGTGAACTCACTTCCTACCACATACATAAACGTTTCACAAGCATACTATCATAGAGGAACACGAGTCCCTCATAGCTTAGTAATCTTATGTGGTATATATGCGTTATCACAACATCAGTTAATGTATACTGGATAGTGTGTTTCTCTTGAAGCTGGTACAGGCTCTAGCTATCTTAACTCTCCATTCCGAAAGCCAAGTTCGAGCATCTCTCCATTCCTTAAAAATGATGGAGCGTTGGGACAATAGAGTGACGTCACAAGTGTGCTTTAAAGGGATGTATTGATTACAATTATGTAGGACGAGTGCGAGGTGGGGTGCTCTTGTAAAGGATCAACCCGGTTTATCTGCCATCGGGTGAGGTGTTCTTCCGAAAGAACACCGGAGCACATGCAAAGTCCATTGTCAACCGGGTGATTCCAGAAAAAGAATCCCTCGTGTTGCACAATAGAGCCAGTGTGTAAATTATAGATTCAGTTTGCTAGCCACTTCGCCTCGAGAAACATTGCAATGAACAACTGTTTGAAACAGAATTTATCACTGAATGACTAGGTTCGCCGAAAACGTTCTCCCGGCTTTCCTTTCTAAAATCAGTTAACTTTATCGTCTCGCTACATGTATACTGCATCTCGGTTGATCCTTGCCTTGGAAATGTGCAAAATTGATAGGATTCCTTGTATTTTGACCATTTAGAAGAGGATAGTTCATTCCATATAAAAAATATTTGTCAGTCGGAAGGAGTGGTCAAATCTTCACAGAGGGTTTATCTGAAACATCTTGGTGATTCGAATGAGTTCTGACGTATTTGACTCTATTATACAATCTCTTACTCGAAATCTCGTTAGCTTGCGGTTTATTCACACGATCTTCGTCTGACATCAAAGTAGTTGGCTAGCGATAAAATTAGATCTCAATCTTCGCAACGGATTGGCATGATAAGCTGACTGCTTGAACAAATTAGTGATTAAAAGGTAGCCATAATTTTTAAGTGAGTAATTGAAATAGCTCTGAAAACCAGAGTGATTGGTTTTCATTTCTCGTTGTCTTGCACTCTTTGTATGCATTGTCGATCAAAGACAATATCAGCAGGCATAATCTCTCTGTGTGCCAAAGGAAGTAACTTTGCAACAGAAAATGCCCTACCCGGAATGTAGGTAACTAGTTCACACCATCCTGACTTCATTATGGAAATTAACTCTACGGTAGCGGTAGGGCCACAGCTAACGCGAGTACCCAACAACCAATGTTAGAGCTGTTTCTTCTTACCGGTATATTAGTCGTACGAAACATCAGCTTCGGTCCACAACTTGAAACCAAAACGGCGAGCAACTCTTGTTCTCTGACCCCGAAAGGCGTGACTAGACTGTTCCATCGATCTGTCACCTTATCCTCGTAGACCAATCCTATGTGAAGCCGGATTATGTGAGTTTACCTTGAATTATCCCTGAATTGGAACTTTTTCATGCTCATTTTGACGTGAAATGTTAAAACATATTTATTCTCATGTTTAACGACAATGTTTATGAACAACGTGCCCAGTGAGTTGGAGAGTTGCTGTGATTTGTCGGTTGGGAGTGATTCCAGATGATAAAACGGCAGGCATGATGAGTGCTACCAACTTTATGGTTATAACGGTTTTCTCCATTACAAGTTATCTCACAGTCTATTTTCTGGAATTAATAATCGGTCTTTGGAAAACTAGTTAGTAACATTTCGGGTCAACCCAAGCACCGTGAAATTAGCGAATTTACGTTATTTTAGTTGATAAGACGTTAGACTTCCAAGCTCGGGATTCTGGGTTCGAATCACATGGGAGTGCTATTCTTCTTCCTTTTGTTGAGCAATATTATTTTTTTGACAAGAATTAGAGCATTACTTACCAATTTTACCGAACCAAAACCATTGGTAAAAAATATAGTTCGTATTTGTTTTTTAAATACCCCCTATGACCGGAAATGACATTTGATCAGAAAGTCACGCACCCGGAAGTGACATCACCGGATGTGACGTCATCACCCTCACCCTCAATACTACCAGATTTGCGGTCTTCCTACTACTTTCGGTATATGGAATATGAGTATTGAACATCTGATGAAGGTGCCATGGAGTCACGTGATACATGTAGTAGCCTCATCTACAATACACCAAAGTTGGCCTACCTCTCCCACGATGGTTCCAATGACTTGATTTTCTGCAACTTTGAAATGGTATAAATCCTGCCGGAACGCAATTTCCCCCGCACAGGTGATCACTGCAAGAACAACCGATTCGTTACAAAGTATCCAGTTAAATAAAGCCCCCAATCCTGTTTCATATTAACTTTAGTGTACGTACGCTAAAACATATTTGAATAGTTACATCCTATTATGTTTAGGATGACATTTTCTTGGTAAAGCCCTAATACTTGTGCTGGATTGGCCAGTCCCGTGCGGGACTCGAATCCGCGCCCTCAGAGTTCGGCACCAACTCGCCAGCTGTAAATACAAGCGCCATATTCAGTCTATCAGCGGGGTAGTAAATGTACGCAATCTCCGATATTTTTTGGAAGTTGAGGTGACCGAGTGGTTTAGAGCCCTTGCATTTACTCCTGGCGATTTACTCCTAAAAGTAATTGGATATAAATGTTACCAACTTTGTAAATGACATTAGTATACAGTTTTTAATATACGGTACTTGCTCCAGTAATCGGCAAAGCAACGGCTAGTAATTGGTTTTTGCATAAATGATGACCACAGTTTGTCTTAAATTCAATAAAACCTTTTGAGAATACAGGTGCAGTCGATTGGGATATACCTAAGATAGATGGCTTTCAGAAATGGCCTCTGCCACGCCTTTCATATGTTTGATGTAACCTTAAGTATGAGTACACGAATTTATCACATTTCAGAGTAAATTGTAGGGTTTTGATTGGTTAATTACCAAAGTGCATTATAAGTTATACCAGTGTCTTGCGTTGGTATACAGGCTGATATTTCGTCGAGAAGAGATAAATATTTTCACGAGCCCGAAGGGCGAGTGAAAATATTTATCTTCGAGACGAAATATCAGCCTGTATACCAACGCAAGACACTGGTATAACGAATTTATCACATTGAAGAGCTATTTTCCTGGTTGGTTTAACATATATCAACAACTCGAAAGAAAAACAGGCACAGGCTACAATTCAACGTTGAACAACGTAAGACATCGTGAGTCGGACAGGCAGCTTCGATCTCTTTTCGATCTGTTCCGCGATGAACAATAAACTGGATGAAATACTTAGCTGACATTCTGACGTTCCTGTTTATGTGGCATATAAAGCTTTGGATGATAATTTATTTCTTATCTTCATCCGCAAATACGCAATTTGCCTCGCACAACTTGTTCCAGTGGCGGAACTCGCCCATACAAACTAGCACAGAAGTAGTATACAAAGCGTAAATTGAAGAATATTGACCCCGGAAATTTGCATATTTTGTGGAGGTCACGTGGAGGTAGTCAATCAGAAGCGAGTATTGATGTCACGTGGGGTGTGTGGATGGTGGTGGGTGGTGGGTGTAAGATGGCGGCATGTGGATGGTGGTGGGTGGTGGGTGCAAGATGGCGGCATGTGGATGGTGGTGAGTGGTGGGTGCAAGATGGCGGCATGTGGATGGTGGTGGGTGGTGGGTGCAAGATGGCGGCATGTGGATGGTGGTGGGTGGTGGGTGCAAGATGGCGGCATGTGAATTGCAAGATGGCGGCATGTGGATGGTGGTGGGTGGTGGGTGCAAGATGGCGGCATGTGGATGGTGGTGGGTGGTGGGTGCAAGATGGCGGCATGTGGATGGTGGTGGGTGGTGGGTGCAAGATGGCGGCATGTGGATGGTGGTGGGTGGTGGGTGCAAGATGGCGGCATGTGGATGGTGGTGGATGGTGGGTGCAAGATGGCGGCATGTGGTTGGTGGTGGGTGGTGGGTGTAAGATGGCGACATGTGGTTGGTGGTGGGTGGTGGGTGTAAGATGGCGGCATGTGGTTGGTGGTGGGTGGTGGGTGTAAGATGGCGGCATGTGGTTGGTGGTGGGTGGTGGGTGTAAGATGGCGGCATGTGGTTGGTGGTGGGTGGTGGGTGTAAGATGGCGGCATGTGGTTGGTGGTGGGGCAAGATGGCGGCATGTGGATGGTGGTGGGTGGTGGGTGCAAGATGGCGGCATGTGGATGGTGGTGGGTGGTGGGTGCAAGATGGCGGCATGTGGATGGTGGTGGGTGGTGGGTGCAAGATGGCGGCATGTGGATGGTGGTGGGTGGTGGGTGCAAGATGGCGGCATGTGGATGGTGGCGGCATGTGGATGGTGGTGTGTGGTGGGTGCAAGATGGCGGCATGTGGATGGTGGTGGGTGGTGGGTGCAAGATGGCGGCATGTGGATGGTGGTGGGTGGTGGGTGCAAGATGGCGGCATGTGGATGGTGGTGGGTGGTGGGTGTAAGATGGCGGCATGTGGATGGTGGTGGGTGGTGGGTGTAAGATGGCGGCTTGTAGAAAAACGTATAAAAGGAGTCGATTTTTAGGGAAAGGGTGTATTCATTGCACTACCTTGCGTAGCACTCTGACTTACCTGACCTGACCAGCCTGCCTGCCTGCCTCCCTGCCTGCCTGCCTGCCTGCTTGCTTCACCTTTAGCCAGTCATCCAGCCTGCTTGCCTACTTGTATGAGCTGTGGAGAACCTTTGACTATATTTCATTTTACCAGTGCAAATTCACCAGACTTTTACACCGTAGCAGTTACTCAGCAGCCTGAGCCCATAGTCATGATGAATTCAGCCGACCTAGTGACGCTTCAAAAGAACCGTGTTCGCCTCGTTGATGAGATGCAGCATGCGGCCGAATTATGTGATCTGCTTATGGACGATAACATACTCCTGAAACAGGGTGTCGAAGATATCATGGCGGAGAACAGCCCTTCACGACAAAACAGAGCTCTCATCGACGGTCTACTGCGCCGTGGCCCCTATGCATTTCTAGCCTTCGTGGAGGCGCTGAAGAAGACGGAAAATGAAGAACTAGCAGATCTACTTGAAATTCCCCTTGTAGATGATGATATCTTAGTCATGGATACCACCGAAGAGCGTATGTATTAAAAATTCAGAGTTTTTTTACTGTTAATCGTATTAAATTCAATACTCAGATATAATTGTATATAAAAATTCAATACCCTTGTGAACACGTTCATTCTATTTGTGTTAATAAAAATAGTAGAAAATTAAAAAAATGCTTGTTAGTGTTCATTCTTTTTTTTCTTTTTTTTTAAATTTAAAAAAAAAAAAAAAAAATTCAGCCCCGCCCCCTTTTCACCCGTCCCTCCCCCCTTTCCCCCTTTCCCCTTTTTTTTCAATAATTTAAAAAAAATTGTAAAAAAAATAGTAGAAAATTAAAAAAATGGTTGTTAGTGTTCATTCTTTTTTTCTTTTTTTTTAAATTTAAAAAAAAAAATTCAGCCCCGCCCCCTTTTCACCGCACCCTCCCCCCCTTTCCCCCTTTCCCCCTTTTTTTCAATAATTTCAAAAAAATTGTAAAAAAAATAGTAGAAAATTAAAAAAATGGTTGTTAGTGTTCATTTTTTTTTTCTTTTTTTTTAAATTTTAAAAAAAAAAAATTTGGCTCTTCCTCCTTCCCCCCTCCCTCCCTCCCTTCTCCCCTTTTTTTCAATAATTTCAAAAAAATTGTAAAAAAATTTTAAAAATTATTTTTCATAGGGGAGTAGGATGATGGGAGCTGGTGTTAATTTTTTGTGCTTTTTGATAGAAGTTTTCCCTTTCGGAAAGATGGGGCAGCCCTGAAAAGGGCTTTTTTTTTAAGTGTTACCACACTTGTTTTATGCGCGGTAGATTCTTTTTATTCCACCCACATGCTTCCTGCAGATTGGACACTTGATTTTTAAATGTTGTTCGCCTGCTTCAACGCAGTGGCACATGTCTCCTACACAGGTTAGCGTGACCCAACAATCTTTACAGATGCATAAATGTCCACACGGCAATACGGCGTACATGCTGTCTTCGTCTGTACACACGCTGCATCTTGATTTTTTTTCTTCCTTACGTAGTTCTTTGTTCTGTCTTGAAATCTCAGCGTCCATTTGATTCATGTCTTGTCTCATGCCGTTAATTTGCTCGTTGAGGCGGGTTACCTCGGCCCAAGAGCACGGTTGTGGTGTTGTTTGCGAAGCTGAAGTCGTTATAATCAGAGTTTCGGAAGCCGACGTGGTTATAGCCGTTGTATTTGTTGCAGGTGTATTACTATTTAACCATGCAATTTCTTCTTCCCCATCAGTTATATCGGTATCTTGTTCTTCTTCTATGGCGGCCATCCTGCTGATTTCTTGGTCTTGTTGTCGACTTCGTCTTATCAACCTCGCCTCTTCTGCTATTACAGCCCTCTGTAGCTGTTCCACTTCTTGTTCATTTCGCTGTATGTTGGTTTCGTCCGCAATAACCGGCTGCAAGCTTGTAATTATCGATATTCCACCATCATCTTCACTGGTAACCATCTCTCTAGCATCTCTAGGATCTCTAGGATCTCTAGGGGGGTGGTGAGTGAACAGTGGTCGTCTTCTTGTACCCATGATTGTATTTTGTGAATAAATGTCAACATACTACGCGTTATTTATAGTCTAGACGGCTGTGGTTGGTGGTGGGCGGCGCGTGTAAGATGGCGGCATGTGGTTGGTGGTGGGAGGCGGGATTAAAATGGCGGCATGTGGATGGTGGTGGGTGGCGGGTGTAAGATGGCGGCCGGTGTCAGTGAGTGCAATATGGTGGTATCTGCTAAATTTTTTTTGCCTGCACACTGTATAATGCTGTGTTACCATTGCCGAAGGATAAAAATTTCCTAGTTTTCTTTCGATAAACCCGTTACAATTTTCAGGGAAATATTATAAGGCTGTAAGCCATAGTCTTGACGTATTTTTAGCCAGGAAAACCAATTTATTTCCAATGTACCGGGTTTTCCATACTACCGTACACTAACGTTAGGCGTGTAAAAATCGGATTGTAGACGGGAAATAGGAAGTACACATATAAGAGAATATTGTTTTGACGTAAAAAGTTTGAACATTTCATATTTACGGAGATATGGATGTTTATAGTGGAGCCGGTTTTTCGTGTAAACCATCGCAGAGTATAGGGAAACGGCTGTCATCTTCGTTTTGCTATGTCACAAAAAGTGCTCGAATTACTTATTTCTAAATGATTTCATGACGAATCCAACTAAGGCTAGGAAGTATATATATCTTACGATATTGTCATGAACTGCCAGCACATAACACGTTCTGGTTGATGAGATCTGAATTTTTGAAGTTTGGCAATTTTCTGACTTCCAGCTTCGAATACCCGCCGCCATATTTGTTGGAAGCCGGTGTTCCTGTGTAGTTTTGTTAAAAAAGGCGGCATGCGGAAAAACCCCAGACAAACAAGTCTATACACGTCCAAAGGTCACGCCTCATTCACCCACATCCCCATATAGTCCCACGCGGAGCGAATTGGTGAAATTTTTGAAAAAGTACTGTGACAGAAATTGATGTGACGGAAATAATACTTCTATGAATAGGGCGAAAATTTATCTGAGATAATTTTTCTGTCATAATTAATTCTTGGTCGAGTATCAACTATTCAGATATTACGGAAAGTACTGTTGTTATAAGGTATTCTTTGTTATATATCAGACACGATCAGCATCGAGTGCCACCCCAGTGTCGAGCATTTACATCGTCCAGTTTGCACCAGCAAAAGAAAAATTACGAACGTTCATCGAACGTATGCTGAGCGGCATCGGGGCACCTTCATGTGGTCTCCCGCGGTATATGAATGACTTACATATGAATGCATGAATTAGTTTGATATAATTTTGTTGGGTATGAACGATTTAAAGTGGAAATATTCCGTACAGGTCTGTTATATGTAACAAATGCTAACAAAAATGGATGCTCAAGGTCAATTTCCCCGGCTTGCCCGGATAATAACTCCGTTCAAACCACAGCCCCATCTATACGCTTTGGTGCAAGGGAGACAACTCGGACTAGACCAATTCCCAGGCGAAGATGATGTCCCGCTATATTTGGCCTGTATGGGGTATAGGGGTGGTCGTTTTTTTTATGGCTTTTACTATGAGCTATGAGGTTGATCATGTAGAATACGATGGAAAAAACTATGAAAGTACCGGGTAGGCTTGTATATAGATCCATATAGATCCATATAGACCCATATACACTCATATACTGGGATATTAGTATGTATAAATCCATACGGGGTGGACATGTTGGAGTCTAGGTGGAGCACTAGTGGCCCGATTGGGTAGAGTGAGGTCTTATTTTAAAGCTCTCGAGGAAATAAATAAATAAATAAATAATTACACCCGTAACGTTATAGCACGGTAGTGTGGAAAACCCGCTACACTGGAAATAAATTGGTTTTCCTGGCTAAAAATACGTCAAGACTATGGCTTACAGCCTTATAATATCACCCTGAAAATTGTAACTGGTTTATCCAGAGAAAACTATAAAAATTATAAAAAAATAGCCTTCGTTTCACTGCAAGAAGACCAACGTGCAGAGTTCCCAATCATTTTGGTGCGCTGTGGATCACGCCATCTAGCGGTCGTCACAGGCACTGAGAATGGAATGTGTATCGGCTTGAAAGGAGTCATCTGTTAATAACCAATAGGCCGGTAAAGCATTTTGGAGACGATTTCAATGTTGCCTTCTCTTCCATCTGTGCGCGAATTCTTAATTGTTTTACAGTGCAGGCACAAATGACACGCAAATGTAGCGTCGTCGCAAATGTTCTGAAGTATATTTATCTTGGAGCGCGCACCTACAAACATTGCAAAGGAGGGACGGGTGAACAGGGGACGGGGCTGAATTTTTTTTTAAAATTTAAAAAAAAAGAAAAAAAAGAATGAACACTAACAACCATTTTTTTAATTTTCTACTATTTTTTTTACTATTTTTTTGAAATTATTGAAAAAAGGGGGGAAAGTGGGAGGAAGGGGGGAGGGTGTGGTGAAAAGTGGGCGTGGCTGAATTTTTTTTTTAAATTTAAAAAAAAAGAAAAAAAAGAATGAACACTAACAACCATTTTTTTTAATTTTCTACTATTTTTTTTACAATTTTTTTATTACGATGAAATTAGCAAGAATCGGTATATATACATTTTGCCTGGACGGTGTTTTGTCATTCACCACTATGGCAGCGCACGGAAAGGAGCTCGCTTTCTTTCAACTCACGTCTGATGTGATTCTCATCGTCTATGACCATGAACTGCAGCTCATCGAAGAACATCCCCGAGAAGTGAAGTTATCTTTAAGCCTAGCAGGGTGGACTCTATTAGCACGGTTGTTACAGGGAAAAGAGCCCGAAGTGGATTTCCTGCACGTGGGAGTCGGTGTGTACCTGCGAAGTGGTAGAGATGATTCTTTTTTCCCCCGGTTAGAACAGTGTGGGGGTGCCGCTATCCTACTCCGACCGGCATTATGGCAGGCGCTGAAAGCTATTATCACCGATGTCCACGATGTACTGTACCCTCAGGCGCGCTCTCTAGCTACCCGCACTCTTACACCGGACTGTACCCTATTGTTATATCCCCAACGCGTGGAGCTCATCGATGACGATAGCCGATGTTGGTGTACGTCTGAACCCGCGCGTGTCTCTTTATCCCCGGAAGGCTGGATTACCTTGAAACGTGTGTTATGCGATGATCTCGACGGGGATAGCATTCACCTGTGTGACGATGTCTACATTTTCCGCGGTCCCTATTTTGCTCGACTTCTCTGTCTCAAGCGAGGGGGTTTTACTCTGGACCCCGATCTATGGACGGCTTTGCAACAAGTAGTCCCCATGGTGGATGAAGTACTCTCTCCACAGGAGCAGCCCCTCACAGAATAGTACCTGACACTATAAATACCAGGGATGAGACAGAGTGTGTGTCATTTAGAGCAAGCTGAGACTCTATCGAATACGGTGACGCTACAGCGTGATGGCTGGACTAAATTTAAACGGGTGTTGAACGGTGAGTTGGACGGGCACCTCATCCACATGGACAATGCCATCTACGTATACCGTACCGCCCTCTTCCCACGCCTGGGCCGCTAACAAGACCCTACGCGAAGTTTCATCCTAACCCCCTCTCTGTGGTCAGCCTTGGAGAAAGTAGTGCCTATTGTGGACCAGCTGTTTACACCGGACGAACGATCACCAGACGAATTGGCGTGGGCTCGTGCTATGGAAGACGCGCTGGCTGAACCCATGAAAAACAACATGATGAATCCGATGATACAGCCGGGGAAGACGAAAGTACTATATCTATAGAATGCACAGAGGCTAGAGTGTCAGTGTCACCTGATGAAGCGAACACACATGACGGGGACCCAGAGGCGGCCCGATGAGGGGTAAGAAGACCGTGATGAGGCGGTCCCGAAAGGAGAAAAAGGGGTCAGCATCTACAGTGAACAAGGTGTTAACCGATTTGTATTACAGCCCTACCAGTCTAGCCGCGTATAGCGCTGTGGGAGCGCTCGCTCGAGCTGCCCATTCTCAAGGCATCAGTCGAACTGAAGTTCGAGACTGGTTAAAAACCCAAGACACTTATAGTTTACATCGAGCAGCCCGACGACATTTTCGCCGTAACCGAGTCATCGTAGGAGGTATAGACGCGCAATGGCAGGCGGATTTAGTGGACATGAGTCGATTTGCACCTCACAATGATGGACATCGGTACATATTGACCTGTATCGATATTTTATCCAAGTATGCCTGGGTACTACCCATTCGCACCAAAACAGGAGAGAATCTAATAGGAGCGTTCCAGCAGATTTTCAAGACGGGGCGCAAACCTCTTTATTTGCAAACGGATGAAGGCACAGAATTTCTCAACCGACCCTTTCAAGCCTTTCTTAAGAAACAGAAGGTATTTTTCTTCCATACGTACAACGAGACCAAAGCTTCTGTGGTGGAACGATTCAATCGCACCTTCAAAGGACGAATGTACAAGTATTTTACCGCCCAAAACACCCAACGGTACATCGATGTACTACCTCAACTGGTACAAGGGTACAATCGAGCCTATCATCGCAGTATCCAGCGAGCTCCCCGTGATGTGACAGAACGCAACGAACATCAAGTGCGTGGTACGCTGTACTCATCCAGTCCACAACCACTCACGGCACCCCGTTACAAACGTGGAGATGTGGTACGGATCAGTAAAGTGAAAGGCCAATTTGAGAAAAGTTACTTGCCCAACTGGAGTGACGAGCACTTTGTCATCGTTCGCCATAAACCTCGACAGCCACCCGTCTATCAACTGGAAGATCTACAAGGAGAAACACTGCAAGGCACGTTTTACGAGGCAGAATTACAACCCATAGTGAAAACACCGAAAGACTACTACACGGTGGAAAAGATTTTGAAAACGGAACGTCGACGTGGCATCCCCTATCATTTCGTCAAATGGCAAGGGTGGCCTCGTTCGTTTAATTCCTGGGTGTCCGACCGTGATATGAAACGCCTATAAATTCTAACCCCTATCATCACCAGCCTTCAGTGTAGAATTGTACCATGCATAGTACACATCTACCCTTACTGTTACGAACTCGAAAAGCACAAGTGGGTAGTGTAGTGTGTCTAGTAGTGCTTGTGGGTACGTTATTTACAGGCGTGTTCTACGATTTGACGTACGTGATATCCTGTTTCAACACCCTGCGTTCCACATCTCAGTCATCCACCACTTCGACCACTACGACGACGCTGCCTACGCCATCCAAGACGTCAAGGTACCGCCACGTATCAACCCAGACACCCACGTCAACCACGCCGTCTACTGACACACCGTCTACTCCATCCATCACCACGTTACCCGTTGCCCGCTACATCCAGCCACCCACGACGACCACGCCCCGTACTACGACTCCACGTCATCCTCCGTCATCCCTGAGAAGCGACGATCCTTCCACCCCATCACCACCACCAACACCTAGTACACCCACCAACACCACGACGCTAAAAATATTTGCAGTGGATCCCCGTGAATCACGTTTACCACGACAACGGTACCCATTCGACTACGATCCCCGGTGGGATCTACGACAACGGTGGTGGGCTTCTAAACGCCGAGCACAAATCACCAAATAAAAAAAACTAAAAAAAACTATGGATCCTCGGTGGCAGCATCCTTTCACGTGTCTCATCGCTGGACCGACAGGGTCGGGAAAAACACACTTCGTTCAACGTCTGATCCAACACGGGTCAGCCCTCATTTCACCGCCTCTAGCTCGCATCCTGTGGTGGTATGGAGCTTGGCAACCCGCGTACGAGGAACTGGCACGTGTCCCGGGACTCACCTTAGTGGAAGGCTTACCCCCTGAGGATACACCCCAAGACACCTTGGTGGTGGTGGACGATCTCATGACGGAAACGGACAGTCGAATCACCCGTCTCTTTACCAAAGGAAGCCATCATCGTCGGTTGAGCATCATCTACATCGTGCAGAATCTCTTCAGTAAGAACAAAGAGCACAGGAACATTAGTTTGAATGCTCAGTATGTGGTGTTATTCAAAAACCCCAGAGACGCTTCACAAATTACGCACCTGGCCCAACAGATGTACCCTAAAAACACGGCCTTTGTACGAGAAGCCTTTGAAGATGCTACCCAACCCGCTCACGGGTATCTACTCATCGACTTGAAACAAGACACGCCCTCCACCCTTCGATTGCGTACCCTCATTTTTCCCGGCGAGGTGCAGACGGTGTACACACCCAAATAAAAGATAAAAGATAAAAGAAGAAGACAATCCACTCTAGCCGTCATTCATCATCATGTCTGCACGGATACGCAAGCACGCGCCGGCCCTGCGCGTATTACGCAGCGCGCCACCGGAGGTGGGCCGGGCCCTGGTGCGCGGGGCGGATCCCGACTTGGTACGGTGTTTGTGTGAAGTGGCACATAATGTGTTAAAAGGCAATGTTCCACTCAGTCCTCTGCAGAAAGGGAAATTGCAACGGCACAAGGCGGGTCTCCGAACGTTGGTGAAGAAGACGGGGAGTGTCAAGAAAAAGAACGGGGACGTAGCCGATCTAAGTCAACGCGACGATCACAACGCCGAGGTAAGGCGCCCAAGGCCTGGGGGGGCCCTTACTGGGAACCCTACTAATAACTCCTATAAAAACCCGGTGCAGAAGCCAGAGCAACTCAGTCGTCATGTTTTACCTGACGTTGCCCAGTAATAGCTCACTCGAAGTGTTTCCTGACAACACCTTGACCAAGTATGTCACTCAATTACCCCAACCGTTACATTTACCTGGACGATGGGAATGTGGACTGGTGGATATTCAATACCCTTACTCATGGTAAAACGTACAAGACCAAGAAGTATGGTACGAAGTGACCTACCAAGGTAAAATCTACAGACTGACTCTCCCCGAAGGCCAATACGATACGCCCCAGAAGTTCAAAGAGGGTCTGATGGCCTTGTTGGAGTACAAGGCTCTAAAGGAGAGCACGGATAGTGCAACACGCCTGATAGCCTTTCGCTTCAAGAAAAACGTGTTCTTCGATGTCAACGTACACAACGACAAGAGCTCTATCATGCTGAGCCCTAACGTGGCTGTGAAACTCAGTCCTACACTACAGCAAATGTTAAGGCTGCCTAACAGCGTCTACACGGGTCCCACCATTGACAACGGTACCATGTTGATGGATATGAAAGTAGGTATGTACGCACTGTACGTCTACTCGGACGCAGTGGACAGCCATATTGTGGGTGATGTGAACACACCTCTGTTACGGGTGGTGCCCATTAGCAAGACGTATGGCGATCAAGTCAACCAGAGTTTCAACCATATAATGTACCTGCCCGTACGACATACCGATATCAACACGATCACGGTGGATATAAGAGATGACACGGGACGCCCGATCGCATTCGAACGAGGAAAAGTGGTGCTGACACTTCATTTCCGACAAGTCCGCTCTCCTCACTTCGTATAATGTACGTGCCTTACCAATGCCATACGCCCAGCTATGCCGACTACTACAAGAAACAAACGGGAGGAGGCTTGCCCATGTTTAGCGGTGCACGCATGCAACGAGGTCACGGATTGGGGAACATACTGGGCAGCATTGTGAAAACGTTTTTACCCTTGGTGACACGGGGTGTCAAAGCGGTGGGGAAACAAGCGGTACGCAGTGGATTGCGCGTGGCCGGTGATGTGATGGGAGGCACAGCACCCCGACAAGCCTTCAAACGACGGGCTAAAGAAGCGGGCGGCGTCTTGATCGCCAAAGCCCTTAAAAGACAAACTCCGACACAGCGAAGAGTCATTCGACGTCCAACACGCCGACGACGCACACCCCAGAGGAGGACTAAGACCAGGACGAAGAAGAAGAAGAGGAGTAGTAGTAGTAGTAGTAGTAGGAGAGACATCTTCGCATAATGGCATTCATTCACTCCGAGTCGTGTCCGTCTACCAACAGTGAATTGGATTTGTGGACTATTCCACCCACCCAAACCAGTGTAGCCGAAGGACGTTGGGTAGAACATCGACCCCTGGCTAGCCTGACGGGGGTGGGCCCCGTGGAATTTACCATTGAAAACAAAGATACGGCCTACCTGGATTTAGCCCACACGTACTTGTACGTGAAAGCCAAAATAATGGACAACGACGGGACGCCCATAGCGGACGATGCGGTAGTAGGCCCGGTGAATCTTTGGCTGCACTCCTTGTTCCAACAGGTGGATATAGGTCTGAACGATAAACTCATCAGTACGTCCACCAATACGTACCCGTACCGAGCCTACATAGAGACGCTGTTGTCGTACGGCAGTGATGCCAAAAAATCACACTTACAAGCTGAGCTGTACTTCAAGGATACACCCGGAGTCATGGACAGCTTGCTCGGTGCCAATAATGGATTCGTCACACGCAAAAGAATGGCAGCCCAAAGCAAGTCCATCGATATGATGGGACGACTGCACGCCGATCTGTTCCAGCAAGACCGCTACATGATGAACGGTGTATCCATCAAGATCAAGTTGATCCGTTCCTTACCCGCGTTCGCCTTAATGGGCGGTGGAGTCGGGGGTGTCAATTACAACATCGTCATTGAAGATGCAGCCCTGTTTGTCCGTACGGTAGATTTGCAACAGGGCGTGTTGCTGAGTCACATGGAAGCCTTATCGAAAAAACCAGCCCTGTACCCCATCCGACGCGTACAGACCAAGGTATTCTCTGTGCCATCAGGTACGATGATGGCCAACCGTGAAAATTTATTTCTAGGGGATCTTCCTAAACGTCTTACCCTGGCGTGTGTGACCAACACCGCTTTCAATGGAAATTGGGCTGAGAATCCGTTCAACTTTCAACATTTCAACATCAACTTTGTGGCACTGCACGTGGCCGGCCATCAAATTCCAGCCCGTCCATTACAACCGGACTTTACTAACAAAAACTATGCGCGGACCTACCTGAACCTGTTTACAGCCACAGGACAAAACAACCAGGACGAAGGCAATACCATCACTCGAGACGACTTTAGCCGTGGGTACACATTGTTCGCCTTTGACCTCACCCCCACCTTGGAACACGATCATCAACTGGCTTTGCTGAAGAAAGGAAACCTACGGCTGGAACTGCGTTTCGCCACCCCTCTAGCCCACACCATTAACGTGATTTGCTACGCCGAGTTTGATAACGTCATCAGCGTGGATCAGCAAAGAAACGTGCTGTGTGACTACGCCAGCTAAGAGTCATTATCATGGATACAGAGCAGCTGATGGGCATACTCCAGCGAGATCCGAAGATCCCCTTTCGAGGTGTGTTTCCACGCAATGTGTTTCCCACCCACTCCACCACCCCAGCAGCCTACATCCTGAATACAGACACGAGGAGTCGACCCGGTGAACATTGGGTAGCTGTGTACGTGGACACCCTAGGCCAAGGCGAATACTTTGATTCCTACGGACTTGCACCCCTACATGCCGATTTGGTGAAATTCATGGACGTCTCTACTACAAAGTGGCGTTGGAATACTCAAAGATTACAAGGACCCTTGAGTAGTGTGTGCGGACAGTACTGTGTGTTTTATCTCACTCACCGGAGTAGAGGACATTCTATGCCCACTATCGTACACATGTTTGATGATTATTGTCAAGCCGAAGACCGTGATGTCCTCGTCTATGACTGGACGGCCTCTCGTTTTAATGTGCATGCTCCATTTCTCTGGTTAACTTAAAAATGTACTGCGCGCGCAGGCCACTTGTTTATTATCACGTTATTGTTATGACGTTGTTGTTCTGACGTTCATTGATGTTGAATAAAAGATGAAAAAACACAAAAAATGATGGGTTTTGACTTTTTTTTTTATTTAAGTCAACAAGAATGGGTTACTGAATAGGTACAAATAGAATACAGGGTACAAATAGTAGGGTTAAGGTACAAAAATTCTGTCAGGAGTAGGATTCGAACCTACGACAGCAATCGCCGACCAGCACTTAATACCGGCGCCTTAGACCACTCGGCCATCCTGACTTTTACATTTGTGTATCAACAGTTATAGTTCGACATTGTTCACAAGTCCAAGTAAGTGGTGCTCACACCGTCGGCCAACACTTTCCGTTTCGGGTAAAAGAAAGTAAAGGCGTCTCGTTGCTGAATGTACGTCCGCATCTGGTGATCCACCACCCGAAATCCTCGGTTAGTACCACTCGCACTGGCCTGGCTTTGCAGCACGTTCAAGTACAAGGCTTTGTCGATGTTGGGATCGCGCCGGCTCACCCCTTTGCAGCTAAACTTATTTTCCTCTCCTCCTCCTCCGTCTCCTCCGTAACAGTAATACGTCTTGAAGGAGAGACCAATCATAGCATCCTCACTCCACTCCAGCTTGAACAGGCCCGGCGTACGCTTATCGTACTGGTAATGGTCACGTCGAGGTAGCCACTGGTCCCGTTCCGCTTCATACTGGGTACGTAACTCCGGTTTCACCAGGGACTCCCAATCCGCATTAGAGACGGCCATGTAGGCCGAGTCGGTATCCATCTCCATGAGTTGCCAGTCTGATGGATTAAAATACACACCCATAAAATCATAGAGAAACTGCAGCATCCTCAGCTTGGCCACCTGATACACCATACATCCAATCTGCAGGGGTAGGTTGTAACGGATAGTCTACTTGGCTGAAGTGACTTCATAGGTGTCGTCATTGATGACCTCCACCAGCAAGATTTTCTCGGCCCACATACTACCAATCAACATGCGTCGAGGTTGAGGCAAACACTCGTGTTGCTCCGCATAGGTCCTCATGGTGTCCCCAATATCCGCCCGACCCACCAGCGTGTTCTTAAAGATGGGAGGGCACTGGGCGAAGAGAGGCTTGAGAGTGTCGGGAACATGCACATCACATTCGACAAAGCCGTAGAGGTCCCCCGAACGAATGGCGTCCAACATCTGTGGCAGACTCAGAAGTCGCCGACGACTCAAGGGGTACTCGCGCTCTTTTAGGAAACGTCGTAAATGGGGCAGGGCCTGGCACATGGTGTGAAATTCACACTCCCACATTTCAATGAGATGGAATCCTCTCTCTTTCACATAATCACCGTTCGCCACCACTTTTTCCCGTGATTCTTGCGGTGTTTTTCCACGTCGCTCGTTGAAGCGTCCAGCGCTGAAATGGCATTCGTGGCCGTGCCAATAGCAACCGTAAAATTGGAATACGGTGGGTGTGCTACCCACCAGGGCGAACCCATCGACGGGAAGTCGACGATCTCCTATGCGCTTCTCTGTGGCGTTGGTCTGGTGTCGTATATAAATCGCCCGTCGATAGGCTTCCCAATCCAACCACTGATCAGCCAGATGCTTGTAGGGTGTACGTTGCGGTGTAAAATGCCGATCTTCCGCCAACCAACGTGTATAATGGCCACTGGGCATAGGTTGGGCCAGCGACCACAGGTACAAGGCATTCGCATCGAAACCGATGATCTTAGCACAGGGTTTTCCACTGGAGAGAGTAGTGACGTCCTTCTCGTGATAACGGTGAAAAATAAGACTCGGGCCGCCCACAATGTTCTGCTTTAGACAATCATGCATGTCTGCATCTTTTTGCTGTATCAGCGAGAAGTACGTAGTACACTCTTGAAAAAGATGGCGAAGCGCCAGACCCGGTAAACTCAAGCACTCCTTGAAGATGTCGACGTGCATTTGGCGACGAAAGAGTTGCACCATTTTCTCGGCCGCTTCCAGGAAAGGAACCACATCTTCAAAGAAGGCGTGCCGGGGTGGCAACTGTGTTTCCTGCAAACGGTCGAGCGATGATATATACGTGTAAGGGAACCTCCCTTTGGTTTGTGCACAGTTATAGGCCTTGACCCACTGATCATAGCTACAATTAGGAGCTAAATAGTTCCGTACATCCAGGAAATGCAGTGATGTGGTAGTGAGGGCCATATGATTATTGACCTTCTTGATCACGGACTTGAGGGTATTCGACTGGGCCAAGTAGGGGTAAAGAAATTCTTTCACCATGTTCAAATCATAACGTCCCGAATTGAAACCTAGCACCGGTAACTGACCTAGATATTGTAGGAAGCGCACTTTCAATTTCTCCGCATACGGTTTCGGTAAAGGCACATCCTGCGACTGCAGAGGCTGCGACTGCAGGGGCTCGGGCTCCGACTCGGACTAAACGCTACACCCGGTATAGGAATCCGATCGTCCAGCTGGTCCAGTACGTCCTGGAACTTGGACACCAATAGTTTTGTACTAGCCGCACTGACTTGCTCTAAATACTCCATCATGTGGGTGATCAACTCATGGGATTCCCCCGTGGACACGAAACACACCGGAGCAGCGTCATAGCCAGGTACGTTGCTGGAAATACTGACACTCAGAGGAATATGGCGCTGCGTCCACTGCGTTTTCGCTGAAAACATGTCCATGGGCTCCAACAGGGCCTCAAAATCGTAACACGCCCGGTAGGGAAAATAACGATCCGCCTCCGGTATCATCACACCCTCATCGGCCAGTTCGTGGAAAATAGTAGGCGTATTATGATACACTCCACCCGGATATACTCGCTTGACACTGTTGTCACAGATTTTCTCGTGGCGATGTAAGTTGTAAGACTTTTTAAACACGCGATGGCATTGGGCACAACTGAAAGACTGAGCGTACTGGCTCATATTGTAGATGAGCGAAAAATGACTCACGCCATTGTCGTCGAACACATTGACTTTCATCGTAGCAGCATACCGTTCTGTTGAACGACGAACCAATTCAGCCACAAATGTATCCTCCTCCTCGCATCGTAATCGGTATACAAAGATATTGATGTTGAACAGTGTTTCCACGTCATCCAAATTCTTGAACGGCACTCCACGGAAGTGTCGCTTATCCAAGTCTTGCTGCTGTAAATACTGTTCCCAATAGTCATTGGCCACTCTGTCACAAGCCCGGGGGTTACACTCATCCACATGCACGGCCAAACACCGAAACAGACATTTCCGGTCTTTGTAGGGCCCATTTACCCCACGCGTTAATGCATACAGTCCGTGTCGATGAAACAACCACGGGGGTAGTAGTACAGGAGCACCGATAGGATGATCTCTCATTTTCGTGACGAAAAATGTGACGTTGGTCACCATTTCCACAAGCCATTGGGTATTGGGGCGTTGCAACCGGGCCCATTCCAATGGACCCAACGTAGTCAATTGGTCGATGAGTGGCTCCAGAGAAATCGAATCCGTCACCGTGAACGGCTGATCAAACACATAGGTATTATTGCTGGGATAATAATACCGCACCTGGTCCGTCGCCTTGTGCCGTAAAATGTACCCGAATGTCATATTCAACTTGAACGCTGTCACCTGATCTGTGAAAATGTTCTCGGCATAGGTAGACAGATACGTGAGGTCCTGCAGCCGAAAGTTATACAAGTCCAATAGACGACGGTCACGGTGAAAACAATGGCGTATGGTAGCCCAGTGACGTTGATAAATGTCCCTGACACGCTCATCTTCAGGCAAGACTTCAACCGGAGGTGCTGCTGGGTCCCAGGGAAAATCTTCTCCACGTGTCATGCTTTCGTCTCATACAAGCGGATAGGCAAGCAGGCAGGCAGGCAGGCAGGCAGACAGGCTGGTCAGGTCAGTCAGAGTGCTACGCAAGGTAGTGCAATGTCCTAAAAATCGACTCCTTTTATACGTTTTTCTACAAGCCGCCATCTTACACCCACCACCCACCACCATCCACATGCCGCCATCTTGCACCCACCACCCACCACCACATGCCGCCATCTTGCCCACCACCCACCACCACATGCCGCCATCTTGCACCCACCACCCACCTCCATCCATGCCGCCATCTTGCCCCACCACCCACCATCCACATGCCGCCATCTTGCACCCACCACCCACCACCATCCACATGCCGCCATCTTGCACCCACCACCCACCACCATCCACATGCCGCCATCTTGCACCCACCACCCACCACCATCCACATGCCGCCATCTTACACCCACCACCCACCACCATCCACATGCCGCCATCTTACACCCACCACCCACCACCATCCACATGCCGCCATCTTGCACCCACCACCCACCACCATCCACATGCCGCCATCTTGCACCCACCACCCACCACCATCCACATGCCGCCATCTTGCACCCACCACCCACCACCATCCACATGCCGCCATCTTGCACCCACCACCCACCACCATCCACATGCCGCCATCTTGCACCCACCACCCACCACCATCCACATGCCGCCATCTTGCACCCACCACCCACCACCATCCACATGCCGCCATCTTGCACCCACCACCCACCACCATCCACATGCCGCCATCTTGCACCCACCACCCACCACCATCCACATGCCGCCATCTTGCACCCACCACTCACCACCATCCACATGCCGCCATCTTGCACCCACCACCCACCACCATCCACATGCCGCCATCTTACACCCACCACCCACCACCATCCACACACCCCACGTGACATCAATACTCGCTTCTGATTGACTACCTCCGCGTGACCTCCACAAAATATGCAAATTTCCGGGGTCAATATTCTTCAATTTACGCTTTGTATACTACTCACAGACAAATTCGCCTGAAAGAGGCTTTGTCTGCAGGTGTTTCACGCGCGTCCTTGACTGCGTTGGTATATGGGCACGCGCGTCCTTGACAGCATTGGTATACGAGAATTCTGAATTGGTATACCAACGGTGGCTATTGCGAAGAATTGCAATACGGTCTAATACACTATGGTAATTAACCAATCAAAACCCTGCAATTTAATCTGAAATGGGATAATAGACCGTATTGCAATTCTTCGTTAGCCACCGTTGGTATAAGGTATGTCGTGGTTTCAAGTGCGCATGTCACATCCGGGTCTTAGGAAAGAAAAACAAAGCCACGTGGTCAAACGTTTGTATATGACAACATAGCTGGCTGGCACTGTTTTCTGCCGTTTCTGAATTTTTTTCGGCAAAGTGGGTTTTTTGGTGACAGGGAAAATAAATACAGGTATTCGCGAAAAAAAGAGAAGCCCAAAACAACACGCTAGCACATAAAATTCACCCGCAGAAAATGCCAAACGATCGCAAACATTCAAAGAGGTTCAACATGCTCTGTGATTTGCCTGTCAGAACTCGTTTCGTTTGCGTTGTGAAGTCAGGTGTGGAAAAAAAGAGCTTTAAAAAAGGGAACAATAACTCTGGTCACCTGCTAGGCTTAAATTAATCAGAGGTCCGCTTGAGTACGTGAGTGAATTCAATGAAGTATGTTGACTATGTTTTTTGCGGGTCCCACCCGTTGTGAGCCTCGACGCGGGACCAGGCACAGCGACCAAGAGATGTGGCGCAAGTTTACAGCCTTACCAGTCAGAATAACTGTTTTTTTCCTTATGTGCGACTAAACAGGGATAACAAGTTTATATTTTATATTTGACGAGTACATCAAACCCATTTGAGGCAAAAAATCGCGCAGTTGGAGGGCCTTTACAACTCCTAAAATCTTCCACTGTCAGTCTATGCTTCCATGCTTCTGCAGGCTTGGGGAACCACGTGATCGGTTTGTTTATCTTTCTTCAATCCCAGAATGCACCGCGGCCAGCGAAACTCCGATGAATCTTATACCAATTCAGAATTCTCGTATACCAATGCTGTCAAGGACGCGCGTGCCCATATACCAACGCAGTCAAGGACGCGCGTGCAACACCTGCAGACAAAGCCTGTTTCAGGCGAATTTGTCTGCGCGAGTTTGTATGAGCGAGTTCCGCCACTGGAACAAGTTGTGCGAGGCAAATTGCGTATTTGCGGATGAAGATAAGAAATAAATTATCATCCAAAGCTTTATATGCCACATAAACAGGAATGTCAGAATGTCAGTATTTCATCCAGTTTATTGTTCATCGCGGAACAGATCGAAAAGAGATCGAAGCTGCTGTCCGACTCACGATTAGCTAAGATTCATAGCGTCTCCCTTCCCTCACCGCTATGCCGACGACAAATACATTTCCCTGGTGGTAGCTCGAACATCTCCATGGCGCAATTATTATTACCTTTGCGCCCTATTGGACCTTCATTAACTTGAGAAAATGGGCCGCCATGAATAAAAATACAAGAAATGGCAGACTAAATGGTCATTCGTCGGTCAAAAATTAATTACAGACGTTAAAATCATCCCTATGGACCCTCAAAATCACCTGAAATCGACGGTCAAGAAGAGGGGCATTTCCGTCATAATAGCCCCCGAGTATACAGGGGATGATGATCACAACATCGATTATGGTATTTTTATTCATGGCGGCCCTTTTTCTCAAGTTAATGAAGGTCCAATAGGGCGCAAAGGTAATAATAAGTGCGCCATGAAGATGTTCGAATTACCACCAGGGAAATGTATTTGTCGTCGGCATAGCGGTGAGGGAAGGGAGACGCTATGAATCTTAGCTAACTCACGATGTCTTACGTTGTTCAACGTTGAGTTATATGCCTGTTTTTCTTTCGAGTTGGTGATATATGTTAAAACAACCAGGAACCTCGAAGATAAATATTTTCACTCGCTTCGGGCTCGAGAAAATATTTATCTTCTCGACGAAATATCAGCCTGTATACCAACACAAGACACTGGTATAACTTATAGTATTTAATTATATACCTAGAGATATTATAGATGATTTATCTGAAGGTGAAATGTAAGTAAGTTGTGATGACCAGGACTGTAACGACAAGCTTTAATTCACATGCAGGAGATGCCCTGTTTGTGGTAGCTCCGGTGGGGCATCAACGCCCCGGTGCCAAGACATTCTCCAGCCGTAGTTGTTGGGCTAATACTGGACGGCTCAGATTTTCCGAAACCGTCCACGAAACAGTAAAATAAGTCGATTCCGTCTGCTCTTACCTTTATATTAAGCCTTTGTTTATCAGAATCTGTCCAGTTTTAGCGTCACAAGAATGACCATTTCGGTTTTGAATTACTCGTAACGGCTCTGGGTGCAGATTACGCGCCACAACAACTGCCGGTTTCTGTAGACCTGTTCTGTGTTTCGGTCTTTCGTGAAGTTAAAACTGGACTGACAAAACTCATTCAGCAAAATGAGTGGCTTTATATACTGCACTGATTAACCAATGTTTCCGCTCGAAGGTCGGGATCTTCGTTTGTTCCTTTGACACTTGAATGTGTTCATATTTTGGATTCGGCATACACGGTGCTTATGTTCGTGTAGTCTTGGGATTATGTCTAATCAATTCCACTGGAAACGTAGTTTTTTGGGGGAGAAATTTTGACAGAGTTAATATTTTGTCAATTTTGTGCCATTATGATAGATGACAAGGTATATGTTTACGAGATATTATTAGAAGCGAATTAGAAACGTGTGGACTAGAAAGTCTGCATCCTTAGATTAGCCTGGCTACAATGCATTGGCCCAACCACCTCGCTGGGGGTCTGTATTATAGCCGGGAAATGGAGCATGCGCTGTGGGGAGGATGGCATTGGCCACCGCCTCTCTGTTCAATGGTGATGGTGGTGTCACGTGATGTGACGTAGTTGCGCAGTAGCATTGGCACATGTCCTGCTCGCGCAGATTCACAGCAGAAATTGAGTGACACATCTTCGGAGATGAGTTGACGATGGAAGTTTGTAGGAACTGTCCAGAGTCTACTGAGGTAGGCTGTTTGAGGAGTGCCAGTGCCGTCTATCTTTGCTAATCTAATGATACACACTTTTAGTTCATTTGATTCTGATATAATGCATGGGGAATATACTGTAAGGTTCTGGAACTGTAAGATTCAGCGCGAAATCGTGGATCTTGTTGACAGAGCGCGAGTGAATGTAGTTTGTTATTTAACTTTAATAACAAGCGAACATATTCAATAGAAGTCAAAATACTGTTCACACTTGGACTTTCAACTCACTGTTTTGTCGACGTGCAGCAAAACAACAACTCCCAGTTACAGGCATGTGATAATTCTGGGAGCAGTAGGTGCTTCAAGTGCTCTTACATGTCGCACAATTTATATGCTGGCGAAAGGATTCTATATAACTGTCATACATGTATTAGACGCTAAATCTCAAAGCTGGTGGATGTTCCACGAACATAATCTAAAAACATAAGATAAATTGGTTCTGCACGGAGATATAACGGTCTGTGGTGTTACTCGGGTCACGGAAGCACCCCGAACATAAGAAATACATGGGCCTATGTCACCCATCTTGTGAAACTGTGTTGAATGATTGAAGTTCGACCAGAGTTGAAGGCATAATTACGGACAGTCCTTTTAGGATATGGACAGAAAAGAACAAAAACATTCTCACCTGCCAATGAGCTCAACAGAACCCATCCAGTGTGTAAACCGACCATACTTCCTGATCTGTCGTGCTAGTTGACCTCCTGGTGCAAACGTCTCACAAACACCTGTCCAATAAAAACCTGCGCAACGATAGAATTTGACATTGATGTACCTAGAGCAAGGTCACACTTTATCTCTTCAAATATTTTTTTGAGATAAGTAGCTGAAGACTTAATCTGGAGCGAATAGGACAAAGGTAGTAGTAGTTGAATATATGAGTTTAGCCATCTGTATGTTTGAAAAAAAAACTGAAAAAGCGGAGTGTGTGTGAGTATGTATTTTGTGTCAATCGAGGACTTCATATTGAAAAGCCGCTACTCAATTGGGGACATACCTCCAATCGAGGACTGACCTCGTTTGACTACATTTCCCTATAAGAAACGATGATTAAAAGACAGTTTTTTCCTATAGGAAACCTGTTCGTAATTGTGCAACATTGTAACGACAAGAGCGTTCATCAACAATGTCCTCTTTTGCCATCAAATACATGTATGTGTGTCTGTGTGGGGAGGTCTTTCATGAAAAGTCTTGAATTTTAGTCAGAAATGCTATGGGATCACTGAAAGTGACTTAAGATTTAAAACAGAAGAGCATGCCAATTTGAACCATTCATACTCACTCGCCAATGTTCGATTTGATGTTGTGATGCCTCTCTTATTGCTCGTGTGTACTCACCAGATAGATGAAGACCGAACACTATACGGTAAAGTATCGGATATCTCTCCGGTGCATACTTTATGTAAGAAAGCACGAGATGAAAATCCATTCCTTACTGGCGGTCACGCCGTTTTTAATTCTAAATATAATTTACATAAAAAGGGTGAGTGGTTGGGTGGTGGTTGGAGGAATTATACGGAACTTGAAAGCTTTGGTCTAAAGAACAAATGAGATTATTTTATCCAAATCATACCTTCTTCGAAACTTCAGTATGGTGACGGCACTATGGCCAGGTACATGCACATAGAGCAGGATGATTTCTGTCACCGGCAGATTGAACCGGCTCAATGCAAATATAGACATATAAGTAGTATATAAAGTGGATCTGAAGTCGCATTTATGCAAATGAGATGACGTCATCGCGGAGCTCACGATGACGTCGCATCCGGTCACGTGACATCCTGGTCAAAGGCCACATCCGGGTCAAAGGTCACATCCGGTCACGTGACATCCGGATCAAAAGGTCAAAGGTCACTTCCGGTCAGGTGACGGTCCAGCAATAAGGCTAAGACAAGTCTAGCATCCGTGCGACCCCAGGGTCGAGCATTTATTGTCCAGTTTGCACAATGAAACAAACATGGCGAATTTCAACATGGCGGCCGCACAACGTTCGTCCTACGTATGATGACCGACAAGGAAGACAACTCTGACAGGGCGAACCCTCTGTGGCGCAAATTCCGGGTCATATCACCTGATTCGCACATTTGCATCTATACGGGGAATGTCTGTATGGGGTATAAGGGTGGTCAATTGTTTTCTTGTGGATTTTACTATGGGTTGTGGGATCTTGTTTTTCACGTCTCACCACAAAAAAACACGATGAGAAGTTAAGCGGTGAAATTTTCGAAAAGTATCCGGTAGGTCTGGATAGGCCCATATAGGCCCATGGCTAAGGGGGAGAGGTCTATACTGGGCAATTTACTTCTAGACAATTGCGGTATGGGTTGTTTGGTCTTGTTTTTCACACCTCACGACGTAGAACATGATGGGCGGGGTCGCGAAGCGATTGGTTGAATTTTTTTAAAAAGTCACTGTGCGCATGCGTAGTGGGTAAATAGCGCTGGGTGGACGTTTTGGGGTCTAGGTGAGCCCCTAGTGATCCGATGGTGTCGTATGAGGTCTTATTTTGAAGCACTCGTGAGGGAGCATCCGACAGGATGGGTTTAACGTGAAACCGACGTCATTCTGCGCATGCGCAGTAGACAAAGCGTATGGAAATAGACGTTTTCGGGTCAAGGTGAGCCACTGTTGGTTCGATTGGGCCGTGCGAGGTGTCAATGTGTAGCATTCGTGAAGGAGCATGCGACGGGATGGGTGGGACGTAGAACTGACGTCATAGTGCGCAGGCACAGTAGTCAAAGTGTATGGAAATAGACGTTTTGGAGTCTAGGAGGGCCACTATTGGTTCGATTGGGCCGCGAGATGTGTCATTGTGTGGCATTCGTAAAGGAGCATCTGAGGGGATGGGTGTGACGCGGAACTGACGTCATTCTGCGCATGCGCACTAGAAAAAGGGTATAGAAATAGACGTTTTGAGGTCTATGTGAGCCACTATTGGTCCGATTGGGTCGTGCGAGGGGTCAATGTGTAGCATTCGTGAAGGAACATCCGAGGGGATGGGTGTGTAATCTGTTTTCATCATTCCGCGCATGCGCAATCTGGCCGTAGTATAGGAAGCAGCAATTTTGGGGGTGTGAAGGAAGGACGGGTTTTCCCATGTTTACTGTCACGTGACCGGAACCGGAAGTTGTCAGAAGATAGTTGGCGCCCCTGTCGGAGTATCTGTGACGTCATTGGTGACGTCATCATGGTTTTACATCCGGGTCCTCTTCAACATCCGAGTTGTTACATCCGGGGACCGTAGAACATGCGATGAGTGACTGAATGAGTGAGTGAGGCGTCCCCAACGCCCGAGACGCGTGCCCAACGCCCGTCTTAACGCATGGACGCACTAACGATGGTGATTGATTGAGTGAGTGTGTGAGTGATTGAGTGAGTGAGTGAGCGAGTGAGCGAGCGAGCGAGCGAGTGGTCATATAAGGTCGTTTAGGAGTAGTATAGAAAGCAACAAATATGGGTCCCGAGCTCCGAGCTCCCGCCTGCCCCATCCCCGAGCTCCGAGCTCCCGGCTACTCCATCCCCGAGCTCCGAGCTACCGACTACCCCATCCCCAAGCTCCGAGCTCCCGCATCTTACATCCGGGTTTTTCCATGTTTACTCTCACGTGACCGGAACAGGATATTGTCACGAGACAGGACACATCCTGGTCAAAGGTCACTTTCGGCCACGTGACCGGAAATGACGTCATAGTGACGTCAACCTCTGGTGCACCCTGTACCCTATAGCCCGTATATATGTGTACTCCAGTTTCAAAGCGGGGTTAGGGAGGAATGTAGGTGTAGTCCAGTCTCAAAGCGGGATTAGGGAGGAATGTATATGTAGTCAGTTATAGTCTTCTGGTTAACCTATTCTAAAGCACATACCAAGAATCTAACGAGTTGTGATATGTGTTGTATCTCAGGTACGCTTTTATTGTACCTGTTCATGTGGAAACTTGGATGACATGACCACACGGCCCCTAGCATTGGCATAAGCGGTATTAGATACTAATCTAGAGAGCTATGATGGAAATGCTCTGACAACTCGTATATTGGTAATTGGTGAGCTGTGTCGCTGTGACAACTCGTACACTGCGGATTGGTGAGCTGTATCCTCGTCAGATGAAAATGACGGCATTTAACACAAAAGACTAGTCTGTAAGGCCCGATGTCGACCCAGCATCGACTTCCCACAACGCCAACATATATCAAAGACCAAATGGTCTGTACAGGGGCCCTCCTCGGGGACGACCCGTCCACCAGCAGAATCTCGCCATATACAGGTACAAAAGCTGGATTATGTGTGTTCATGTAGTCCATTGTCGAAGCCGGGTTAGGAAGGAATGTTTTAGTCCAGTTTCAAAGCGGAGTTAGGGAGGAATGTTAGTGTAGTGCAGTTTCGAAGCGGAGCTAAGGAGGAACGTATGTGTAGTCCATGTCAAAGCAGGGTTCGGGAAGAATATTTGTGTAGTCCAATGTCAAAGCGGGGTTAGCGAGGAATGCACGTGTAAGCCAGTGTCAAAGAGGGACTAAGGAGGACTGTATGTGCTTTCTAAATGTCAATGATGTATTTTCAAACTAAGTAACAAAGCGGTTTAGGGAGGAATGTACGTGTAGTCCAATGTCAAAATGGGGTTAGGGAAGAATATTCGTATAGGCCACTGTCAAAGCGGGGATAGGGAGCAATGTTTGTGTAATCCAGTGTCAGAGCGAGGTTAGGGAGAATGTATGTGTAGTACAGTTTGAAAGCGGAGTTTGGGAGAAATTTTCGTGTAGGCCAGTGTAAAAGCGAGGTTTAGGGAGGAATGTTCATGTAGTCCAGTTTCAAAGCGGATTTAAGGAGAAAGCCATCTAAATTCAATTGTCAAAGCGGACTGAGGGAGGAACGTATGTGTAGTTTTGTCAAAGCTGGGTTACGGTGGAATGTATGTCTGATCGAGTGTCAAAGATGTATAGTCAACTGTCAAACTGGGCCTACGAATCAAGGATAGGGGTATGCTCCGCTACTATCGGGTTAAGGTACATTTCAGTTATCAAAATTATGTAATAAATGAAATTTTCCTTACCAAAACTTTAAGTAGCCAAGTTTCAAAGTGGGTTAGTGAGGAATGTATGTGTAGTCCAGTCTCAGAGAGGGGTTAGGGAGGGACGTATGTGTAATCCAGTTCCAAAGTGGGGTTAGGGAGGAACATATGAGTAATCAGTGTCAAAGCAGGGTTAGAGATAGATGAAGGTCCCATCAAAGTGGGGTTAGGGAGGAATGTTTGTGTATTCTACTGTCAGATTTCAAAGAGGGGTTAGGGAGAAACGTATGTGTAATTCAGTTTCAAAGTGGGATTAGGAAGGAACGTATGTGTAGTACAGTGTCAAACCAGGATTCGAAAGGGACGTATTTGTAATCGGCGTCAAATCAGGGTTAGGAAGGAACATATGTGTAGTCGATGTCAAAGCGGGGTTAGGGCATAATGTTCCTGTCATCCAGTGTCAAAGCGGGGTTAGGAAGGAATGTTCTTGTAGTCAAGTGTCAAAGCGAGGAACGTATATATGTCAAAGAGGGGTTAGGCCGTTGCATGGTCAACTATTCTCGTCAGTGCTCGTTTGCGCATCCGTCAAAAAATAGACTGCTCTTTCTCTACTAATACCCGACTGCACATGTGTAGAATGCTGTGACTTCCAATAACAACCACCATAGTCAGACTCCCTCCCATGAGCGTTGCCCACCTCAAACGGCTGGTTATTATGACCAGTAAAATGATGCGTGTCAGGAGTGGGTTTCGAACCCACGCCCGCATGTGCCCACCAGTATACCATACCCTGGGGAAGACAATTTCATAGATCTTGAAACTGGCGCCGTAGACCACTCGGCCATCCTGACCAACGCTGATTATCGTGGTCATAATGATTCATATATAGTGTTATATTTGTACAGTGGTTTTACAACATGGGGAAGTATGACGAAAAAGGTGTGTATCAAGAGTAGGATTCGAACCCACGTCCAAACATATGCGGACCAGCACTTAAAACTGGCGCCTTAGACCACCCGGCCATCCTGACCAGTGTTGGTTTTGATGGACATATACAGGCATATACAGTTCTACATTTTGTTACAAGCATTTACATGTTACGGTGTGTACGTCGCGAATGCCTTATGGCGGCACTGATTGGTTACTTCCCCAGCTCGTATATTTCTATGGTGTATACGGCTAGACATGTCATAAGTGCGCACCCGAGTGTACAGGACAGCGATGCGCTGATTGGTGAGAAGAACAACGTAGGAGAGTTCTTGTGGGCTGCGGGCTTATAAAAGTGGCGGTGGATGGGAATGTCCAGCATTTGCTGATACGCAGCCGACATGTTCTATTGTTCGACCTGCCTGAAGCCATTTACTCGCCCAGAGGATTTGCGACGGCACGTGTCCTCCATCCACAACGGCGGACGGTATACTTGTATAACCTGGGCACGGTCATTTAATCGGGAAGATGTTTTACGGTCCCACGAACGCTCACTCCACGAGGGCGCGACGGAGCAATGTAATGAATGTGGTCAACTCTTCAAACGGCCCAATCAATTAAGATGGCATCAGCGTTTGATTCATGGTCCGTTGCAGGATCCCAGGGAGATGAAACGTACGGAGACACCATGCTCGTGAAGGAGCATGCGACGGGATGGGTGCGACGTAGAACTGACGTTATAGTGCGCATGCGCAGTAAACAAAGGGTATGGAAATATACGTTTTGGAGTCTAGGAGGGCAACCATTGGTCCGATTGAGCCGCGAAAGGTTTCAATGTGTGGCATTCGTGAAGAAGCATCTGACGGGATGGGTGTGACGTGGAACTGGGAGGAATGTATGTGTAGTCCAGTTTGAAAGCGGAGTTTGGGAGAAATTTTCGTGTAGTCCAGTGTCAAAGCGAGGTTTAGGGAGGAATGTTCATGTAGTTCAGGTTCAAAGGGAATTTAAGGAGGAACGTATCTAAAGTCAATTGTCAAAGAGGGGTTAGGGAGGAACGTATGTGTAGTCCTTGTCAAAGGTGGGTTAGGGAGGAATGTATGTCTGCTCGAGTGTCAAAGATGTATAGTCAACTGTCAAACTGGGGCTACGAATTAGGGATAGGTATGCTCCGCTTCTATCGGGTTAAAGTACATCTCAGTTATCAAAATTATGTAATAAATGAGATTTTCCTTAGCAAAACGTTAAGTAGCCAAGTTTCAAAGTGGGTTAGTGAGGAATGTATGTGTAGTCCAGTGTCAGAGCGGGGTTAGGGAGGGACGTATGTGTAGTCCAGTTCCAAAGTGGGGTTAGGGAGGAACATATGAGTAATCAGTGTCAAAGCAGGGTTAGAGACAGATGAAGGTGTCATCAAAGTGGGGTTAGGGAGGAATGTTTGTGTATTCTACTGTCAGATTTCAAAGAGGGGTTAGGGAGAAACGTATGTGTAATCCAGTTTCAAAGTGGGATTAGGAAGGGACGTATGTGTAGTCCAGTGTCAAAGCAGGATTCGAAAGGGACGTATTTGTAATCGGCGTCAAATCAGGGTTAGGAAGGAACATATGTGTAGTCGATGTCAAAGCGGGGTTAGGGCATAATGTTCCTGTAGTCCAGTGTCAAAGCGGGGTTAGGAAGGAATGTATGTGTAGTCCAGTGTCAGAGCGGGGTTAGGGAGGGACGTATGTGTAGTCCAGTTCCAAAGTGGGGTTAGGGAGGAACATATGAGTAATCAGTGTCAAAGCAGGGTTAGAGACAGATGAAGGTGTCATCAAAGTGGGGTTAGGGAGGAATGTTTGTGTATTCTACTGTCGGATTTCAAAGAGAAGTTAGGGAGAAACGTATGTGTAATCCAGTTTCAAAGTGGGATTAGGAAGGAACGTATGTGTAGTCCAGTGTCAAAGCAGGATTCGGGAGGGACGTATTTGTAATCGGTGTCAAATCAGGGTTAGGAAGGAACATATGTGTAGTCGATGTCAAAGCGGGGTTAGGGCATAATGTTCGTGTAGTCCAGTGTCAAAGAGGGGTTAGGAAGGAATGTTCGTGTAGTCCAGTGTCAAAGCGAGGAACGTATATATGTGTACTCTAGTTTCAAAGCGGGTTAGGGAGGAATGTTGGTGTAGTCCAGTGTCAAAGCGTGGTTAGGCAGTTGCATGGCCAACTATTCTCGTCAGTGCTCGTTTGCGCATGCGTCAGAAATTAGACTGCTCTTTCTCTACTACTACCCGACCGCACATGTGTAGAATACTGTGACTTCCAATAACAACCACCATAGTGAGACTCCCTCCCATGAGCGTTGCCCACCTCAAATGGCTGGTTATTATGACCAGTAAAATGGTGCGTGTCAGGAGTGGGTTTCGAGTGGGCGCCTTAGACCACTTGACCATCCTGACCAACGCTGATTATCGTGGTCATAACGATTCATATATAGTGTTATATTTGTACAGTGGTTTTACAATATGGGAAGTATAACGAAAAAGGTGTGTGTCTGGAGTAGGATTCGAACCCACGTCCCCACATATACAGACCAGCACTTAAGACTGGCGCCTTAGACCACTCGGCCATCCTGACCAATGTTGGTTATGATGGACATAAAGAGGCATATATAGTTCTACATTTTGTTACAAGCTTTTACATGTTACGGTGTGTACGTCGCGAATGCCTTATGGCGGCATTGATTGGCTACTTCCCCAGCTCGCATATTTCTATGGTGTATAGGGCTAGACATGTGATAAGTGCGCACGCGAGTGTACAGGACAGCCATGCGCTGATTGGTGGGAAGAACAACGTAGGAGAGTTCTTGTGGGCTGCGGGCTTATAAAGGTGGCGGTAGGTGGGAATGTTCAGCATTTTCTGATACGCAGCCGACGTGTTCTCTTGTTCGACCTGCCTGAAGCCATTTACTCGCCCAGAGGATTTGCGATAGCACGTGCCCTCCATTCACAACGGCGCAAGGTATACTTGTATAACCTGGGCACGGTCATTTAATCGGGAAGATGTTTTGCGGTGCCACGAACGCTCACCCCACGAGGGCGCGACGGAGCAATGTAATGAATGTGGTCAACTCTTCAAAACGGCCCAATCAGTTAAGACAGCATCAGCGTTTCATTCATGGTCCGTTGCAGGATCCCAGGAAGATGAAACGTACGAAGACACCACCCCCCCCCCCAACACTTGCCGAGCACCGAGCCCATGTCCAGTTTGCTTGTATCTACAGTCGAGGAGGGCCTAGATATCCAGCCGGACCCCGGCGATACGGTTCCACATACGCCTGACGACATCAAGCATTTCCGGGAAATCCAGTGGATGCCCCCAGTGATCTCTTACCGGACGCCCATCCATTAAGTGACATCTACAGGCACCATTGGTTCATGATCCGACAATGTTTCCACCGTCATCGCCCGCTACTAGACATCTACAATTTCCGGTTAGAGGACCTGACTCGGCTCTTCAAGTACGTGGAAGCCATCTTCAACTATCAAACTACGGCCTTCAAGTTGAATCTGGCGTTTGGTTATGTGCTGCAGCATAAGGAGACAGGCCAAGCCCGATACTTTTACCCGAGCAATAATATATGTTATTAATCGATTGTTTTCGTATTGCCTTCGTATTGACCTGAGGGTCGCTGTATTGGCCCGAGGCCGCAGCCCGAGGGCCAATACGGCGACCCGAAGGTCAATACTAAGGCTATACGAAAACAATCGATTCATAATATTTTTATTAATTGACATTTACTGGCCGTGTTCTTGTTTTTCTGAGCTTGAGTGGCAGCATCCGTTTCTTGATCTGTAACAGGTTTAAATCGTTTTAAATCGTCTTCACATATCTCCTCAAGCTCCAGAATTCTGCCCACGAACCCTTGAATAACACGCTCTGCGCTCCCCATCGCGCTGACCAAACTACACTGCCGTCGTCTGTTTCTCCAGTCGTCGGTCCTTACTGCTAGTTACGGCTGCACTCGTTGACCTCGGCCAATACAACATTCAACCCGGCCAATACAGCTTTCAACTCGGCCAATACAACTCGGCCAATACAAGTCGGGTTCGACATGACGTATGGACAGGCCGTTTTACACTGTATTCGGGTAATAACATACACAGTCAATTAATAACATCCGGGTATTTGACCAACCGTTTACCATCACGGATCGGGCGTCGCTAGAGCACGTGCTGGACCAAGTGGACCAATTGGATGTGTTGAAATGGGCCCAACAACAGCGCCCCAACACCCTATGGGTCATAGAAAGGGTGACCAATGTCACGTTTTTCTTTACCAAGCTGACCGATCACCCCATCGGATGAATGTATTCACCCATGTACTGATAGATACTCAGAATGCGTAAACAACTATTTGAGGAAATGTTGCCTTAACGCTATCCTGGCCCGCCCGACGACGATTAGAACAAACGGATCAGAGCGAACATGGCCGAAGATGGAACTTTCTAAAATGGCGACTTCTCATTGAACAAGAGCAGTCGAGAATACATCTAACGAGCAAGAACGAATATGACAGATGCAGCGCCAAATGGCGGCACCTGATTGGACAAGAGGCTACTTGTGTTGCAAACATACCCAACGCGGCACCCCCGGCTTGTGTATGATGTACTGGAGGGGATAATAAAACGATTGACCTGTCATCCTTGTTGCTGTTGTTGTTCTCTCACAGGGCTACATCATGGGCGTTAAGGCGTGACGACAGGTGTTGACGGGCGTCACCGCATTTCGATGAATTATTGTCAATTTCATGGAATATCTAGAAAATCAGAGCTTCAGGGCTAATTCATCAGGGCGTTGAAGCGTTAAGCATTGTGTTGGCAGGCGTTAATACAAGGTGACACCTCACACGACGCATTCGGACCACGGATGGTCCATCTGTACCCCAACCTCCTTCCTTCAAACCCCAAACTGCCCACTTTGGCTACGACTCCTACTGATGACGTCACCGATGCCGTCACAGATGACATGGACATCCCTCAGGTCGTGGTTATACCACGAGGGCTACACTTTTGACCCCTCACACGGCCCATTTGGATCAGCGATGGTCCCTCTCTTCTCCAAACACCTTCCTTCACACCCCCCAAAATACCCACTTTACTTACTACACCCGAACTGCGCATGCGCAAATTGACGCGACTTCCAAAACAAAACACGCCAGTCTGTCTCTACTCCACGAGAGCTTCACACTGATACCCCATACGATCCATTTGGACCATTTGGTCCCCCAATCACTCAACAGTCCTCCAAGAACCCTCAAAATGCTTTCTATACTACGACCAGACTGTGCATGCGTAAAATGATGAAAACGGACGATACATTAGTCCAGTCGGATGCTCCTTCACGAATGCTACACATTGATACCTCACTCGACCCAATCGGACCACTGGAGGCCCATATCGAACCCAAAACGTATATTTTCATACGCTTTGTATTCCCTGTATGCGCATGCGCAGAATAACGTCAGTTCCACGCCATACCCATCCCGTCGGATGCTCCTTCACGGGTGCTACACATTGACGCCTCAATCGACCGAATCGAACCACTAGGCCCACACAGTCCCCAAAACGTCCACCCCAGCGCTACTTGCCCAATGCGCATGCGCACAGTGGCTTTTCCAACAAAATTCAACCAACGTAGTCCGTGAGCTACTGGGGCTCACCTTGCACCCCCCCACCCCACTACAGACCGAAACTATGTTTTTTATGTGCTTTAGGACATGTCAAATAAGAAATAATTTGTTAACAGTCGATAAACTGGGACTCACTACCCTTTTAATCACTCCTGTGTTAATAAGTACAATTTTTGTGACAATAGGGGGTAGGGTTACAAGAATAGTCTTATCTTCCATAATTATTATCCAATCTTTATAATGTTAGCCACATATTATTCAGCATTGATTGCTGCATCGAATATTTACAAGATAATATCACTATTTGTTGGGTATGACGTCACACAGGGAACATACATACAAAAGTAGCAGTAGTAGTGAAAGCGGGCGTTTTGGGGTCCGTGAGGGTGTGCTTGAGCGATTGAGGGACCATTCTTGGTTCGAATGCGTCGGGTGAGGTGTCAAAGTGAAGCCCTCGGTATGTAGACCACGGCTTGAGGGATCTCCACATGATCTGTGATTTCATTGGTGACGTCATCAGTAGGAGTAGTAGACAAAGTAGGCATTTTGAGGATGCGGAGGAAGGTTTTTGGGGTAGAGATGGGCCATCCGTGGTCTAAATGGACTGTGTGGGGTGTCCCTCTGCATCTGCATGCAGAGAGTTACAAGATGACACCCCACACGGTCCATTTAGACCACAGATGGTCCATCTCTACCCCAAAAACCTTCCTCATCCTCAAAATGCCTACTCCTACTGATGACGTCACCAATGACATCACAGATCATGTGGAGATCCCTGAAGCCGTGGTCTACATACCGAGGGCTTCACTTTGACACCTCACTCTGGCATTCAACCAAGAATGGTCCCTCAATCGCTCACGCACACCCTCACGCACCCCAAAACGCCAGCTGCTACTCTACTTTTGTATGTTTGGTCCCCTGTGTGACGTCATACCCAACAAATAGTGATATTATCTTGTAAATATCGATGTAGCAATCAATGCTGGATAATATGTGCCAACATTATAAAGATGAATAATTATGGAAGATAAGACTATTCTTGTAACCCTACCCCCTATTGTCACAAAAATTGTACTTATTAACACAGGAGTAAGTTTGAAGTGATTAAAAGGGTAGTGAGTCCCAGTTTATCGACTGTTAACAAATTGTTTCTATTTGACATGTCCTAAAGCACATAAAACATAGTTTCGGCTGCTGTGAGTGGGGTACAGGTGAGCCCTAGTAGCTCACGGACTAACGGCTTTGCGACCCCTATCATCGTTTTCTACGTGACTAGACTAAAAAAAACAAGATCCCACAACCCATACCGCAAATGACCATACATAAGTATCCCAGTGGGACAAACATTTTCCAGGGCGCCGGAATGAGTCTACACGATAGCCGTATATAGATCTGCTATATAGGCAGAGATCACTCTTGTTCACTTCACCGGAAGTGACCTTTGACCCGGGAGTGACCTTTGACCCGGAAGTGACCTTTGACCAGGAAGTGACCTTTGACCGGATGTGACGTCATTTCAACGTCATGCCACAGCCACAATTTTTCCACCGACATTTTTGCGCGGGAATTTTTACTTATACTGCTACTGTGGGGGTTCTTTCAACGACAAACAAATTTGATGCAACTGTGAATGCTCTTAAAGTGAGAAAACCATTAGAGTATTTGAAGTTACAAGACTGTGAACGGAAAAAGCGGTCCTATAAGAAACAAAATTGCAATTACTGGGAAGAAGACATAAATAAACAACGATCTTTGAAAATGTTCAAAATTGTCCAGGAGATGGAGGAAGTAGTCAAAAAATGTCCAAATCGAGGCAGAGAAATCCAAAGCATCACTAGATGGGAACATTGACAATATAGAATCTATGTCCGTTGATGAGATCAAACATTTGCTTGCTAGAATGGGAGTGAAAACTAGATTGAGAAAGAAAGATAAATTGTTGGAACTTGTCAACGTACAACGAGCATAGAAGTTAATATTATTAGATTCAGTATACTCAAGCCATACATTAGCAACATCTCACGATATTTGTGAAAATGAATTACTCAATTAGTGTATATGCATATTCTCACCAGAATCCATTGGAACCACTGATGATTTTCCAAAAATAGAGAAGAAAAGCAACTCCGAGTAGGGATGACAATTTCATTCTGTATATTTCGCTATTAATTATAGCATCTTCAGCAGTGAACACAACTTTGTTCACTGCTGAAGATGCTATAATTAATAGCGAAATATACAGAATGAAATTGTCATCCCTACTCGGAGTTGCTTTTCTTCTATATTCTCGCCATATAGTTCAATATACATGTATATGTATACAAGAGGCATCGATATGATTACTTAGTTTCCGTGTCTCGTCTTAGTATGAGCGTTTGCTAATGTATATAACATCAAACAATCAGTTGTTTATATTATATATTATGACGAATAAAATAATATGTGTTAATTTCAAGTTGTTTCTATATCGTTCCTAATTGTCTGTATAAGTATGGCACGGTTCCATGTGGAGACACAAATCATAGATTCAAGGAAACAGCCTTTTCTTCTTAATTTGTCTTGATCATGCATGGCATAGTTCCAACCTGAGGTACCGATAAAGGAATGATACATTATACCTTGCTGAACACATTAAATGCCGGTGGTCAGGTAGAATTGAGTCCAATATTAAGTTTAGCAGCGTATTTCTGGTGTTATATACGTATCGGGTCTGTATTACGTAACGATGTTACTTGTCGGGTTACAGATTACGAAATCACCGAAAGACAGTCAGGGTACTTTATACAAATGCACTTACGTTATCTTGTCAAAATATAGACTTAATCTTCACGGGGGCCCTCGGTGGCCGAGTGGTCTAAGGCGCTTCGCTGGTGACCGCTAGCCTCACACCGCTGAACCGGCAGGGGTTCGAGCCCAGCTGGTCCATATGTGAAAGTTTGTCAGTTACTTGCCGACGGGCGGTGGTTCTCTCCGGGTACTCCGGCTTCCTCCACCAACCAAACTGACTGTCACCAT